>APFE030895668.1:116371-150606 GCA_000404065.3 Pinus taeda | reverse complement strand
CACTCCAAGACCAAGCACATACCCATCAAATACCATTTTCTACATGAACAAGTGCTTGAACAAAAGGTCAAATTGGAATATGTTCCCTCCAAAGAATAGGTTGCTGATATATTCACTAAACCACTTCCCAGAGAAAAATTTGAATATCTCAGACAAAAGCTAGGAGTAGTTGTTGCATCATCCTATTGTTAAATCAAATTTTTCAGAGAGAGTTTATTATACGTGTGTTTCATGAAGTATAATTGCATACACACGTGGGTTTCTATGGGTCAAGGAGTGTATATGTTTTTTAGACAAGAAAAACAGTGGGGCAGGCTTTGATATGGGTGCTCTAACTAATATTGATGATTAATATGCTTTGTTCATTAATTTTATCTAACTGAAAAAGATGCCTTGATCATTGACCTGTTAACAATGCACAAGTAGCACTGGTTCAGTGGGAGCATTAGCCTTCACGTACATTCAACATTGTTGGCATTATGGTTGCTGAGTCTAGCAATGGCTTCAGATATTTATACCATTTGTTGCTCAAGTCATGTAAAAGTCTAGGGTGTGATATGTTTTCTCATACATTTGAATGAGTCCTCTTGTACAAATGATGTAATTTGTATCCCCACTTTGGGTTCTGGTGACTCTAATCTGGTGACAGTGTTCTGAATGATCAGAGTGATTGTGATTTTCTACAGTGACAATGGGTTGTCAAAGTAATTGATTGATTCAGTTGTTGGTTGATTCAGAAAGTGATGATTGAGTTTTAGTGATTGGTTGATGCATATGTACTTGAAGATTGTATTACAGTTAGGATGTTGATGGATCCAGTCTGAAAATTTATGAAACGTGGTCCTTGGAGGAAGAAAGAAGGTTGTAGCCTTCTTTAGGTCATCGCCTACATACTAGTAAACATATCGGCTAGTACAAGAGCTAAGGGGTTGTAGCTCCCTTCCAGTAGAAGCTAGAGAACGAGAGAAGATTGTAACCTTCTGCAGGTAGAAGCCTACGTACTGGTATGAGTCTGCACCAGTACAATATTGTAAACAAATTTTCTTATTATTAAAAGAACACAGAGACAATAGCAGCAAGTGTTTTTACCCACATTGGGTTTCCGCCTTATATCTTGGTGTTCATGTGTGTTTCTTATGTGTGATGCTTTATTCTTCTTTTACTGCACTGTCTAATAAATCTCTGGTATATTGGTTAAAGTTTAATGCATGATAAATTGGCTAAATCAAAATTTCTCTACATATACAATGATTTCTTTAAGTACAGTCGTGTGTACATGCTAGTTCACTTAGTTGAAGTAGCGTATATAAATTTGTTTCGGAAATAAAATTATTGATCTAATAATACTGATTCACCCCCCTCTCAGTATTATTTCCAACACCTGTACCTTCCTTTGAAATCCTTGTAACCTACTTCTTTGACCCTCATGTCTCTATGCTCTAAAAACTAACTTCCAGGAATTAAATTGTTACTGAAGGAACCAAGCTCTGATACCAATTATTGGAAACAATGGGGGGGTGAATCGGTATTCCTTAGAAATTAGCACTTTGAAATATTTTCAGAGCATTAGTTAATCTTAAATTATTATTAATGTTTTAAAATGATAAAAATAAATAAAAGAACACAATATACACAATAATTTTAGGTGGAAAACCACCTCCAGGTCCAAAACCACCAAACGCTTTTCTAATAAATTCTTTAATCTTCAGCCCCAACTGAAATGAATCAATGACTTCATAGAATTCTAGAAAAGCATTCTTCTCCAACTCCCATTGGAAGGATGCCCCAACACCCTCATTTCTTTAGTATTCAAATGAATGGATTCCCCAACATCCTATACCAACCTACCACCCTGAACTATTCACAAGCTCCAACCTGTAGGTGACTTCATGCACCATCCTAGCACCTCCCTTACACCCTATAATGACTGAAATTAGACAAGAGTGTGGATTCTCTTACCAGGTACAATGATCCACTATACAATATGATTTAAAATGATTTTGATCGAACACTCAATGACACTATGACCTGCAACCCAACCATGAAATCATCCCAACAGAGACTCATATACCTCCCAATAATCCCTTTTCAACTCTAAGAAGATTGACTCTTTTAAAATAATGACTCTTCCAATGATGAAACTTTTACAAATGACTCTTTTACAACTTTACAATGATGACTCAGCCTTGACACTTCTTCACAATATACGGATGGTTGTCATGTCTTCAAAGGATCTCCCACTGCAATAATTATTTTGATTTGATACTTCTACTATTGAATTCTTGCTTGAATTTGTACTTGAATCTTCTTCTACCTGCATGCAAAATTTTCCCGGTGAAACCAACCCCAAAACAAAACAAAATACCCTTCAACTTACCTCTGCCTGCAAAACACATGTAAGTTCATTATAATGACTAAATACAAATTACAAATTACAATGCATACCTAAAGTGTGCTTGTCACTTTTTTTGTTTACTTTCTGTAGAAGTAGACAAAGACTCCCACTCTTGATATAAGCTTGGACTCTATGAAAGACTATATCCAAAACTAACCTAAAGTTATATGCAATAAAAATTGATGACAGGCCCTAGATGTGATGGAATAAGTTATAAGTACAACAATAGAGACCATTCTATCAACTATGAAAAGACAAGTAACATGAACTTAAAACATCATATAGATTTAGTAGACTTGGCTTAGCATCAATAATATGTAGCATCAAATGTGTAGTATCAATAATAGGACATCTGAAATATGGTATCAAAACTAATTGTGACATATATAAACATAGAGATATAACCAAGACCCTGTATGCACTTACGTTGTCCTACAAAAACATATGTCAGAGATGATACTCATATTTCAAATGTAAACACTAATCATACATACCTTGTTGTAGGAGACTTACCCTTGACTGTTGATGTGTGGTCCTTACTGCAGTGATCCTTGAATGCATGCTTTTTCTTTCCTTTTAGGAGCTCAATATTGAATATGTAGTATCTATGTAATTTTGAATCTCCATGGTCTGAAATTATATCCTATGGTAGCCCTCTAAGTCCTCTTTCCAACCCCATAGGTCTGATCAATCTTGGATTCTTTAAGAAAGAGTTATGCCTAATCTCCCACAATGAGCTGATTATAGACTGGCTTAGTAGAGTGAACGTGTACGAAGTGCCACATGTCATTATTACGACCTTCGGCCCTAAAAACACTTCTCAATAGACTAAAATACGTCTTCTTTCTGAGACTATTTACGAAATTTGAATCCAATGCTCAGAGAGAAAGTTATGATGATTTTCCCAACGTCACATGTTTGACATGGAATCTGGGAGCTTGCAAAAACCCTAAATTCTTCATATCATATCTCTGAAAATATAGCAAACCAAGATTGCAAATTTGGTGATGAGGTTCATCACGATTTTGGCTCAAATGGGTTTTAATTTCAGCTTCTGAAGTTTCGCAAATATATATAGTGAAAATTCCACGATGACCTATTTTTAGCCACAAAATACCTACTAGAGGAGGATATGGGGGTCATTTATTTATATGAATGTCTTGAGTTGAGAGGGTCCTCAACAGGTGAACATTGGATGGATTTTGTGAGAAAAAAAATATATATATATTAATTATTGACTATTCAATGACCACAACCAATTATGAGTGCCATGCCACAACCCCATAGGGTTTTAGCCCACTAACTGGTGTTACTAACTTCAAACATGAATATCTCTCAAACCGTACAGAATCACTTGGCGTGCCATATATCAATGGAAACATGTCGATGAGTAGAATCCATCTAGAAGATCCTTGACTCAGAATAGAGTAAGTTGTCAAGTCAAAATTCTCATGCAAGATCTGGGTAGCCGCTGGTGCTGCTTGGGTTGACATCAATGACAACCACTACTCAACAGAAATCTCAATGAATTTCATAGTGTAGAAGAATATACAGTGATAGTCTCAACATACATGCTAGAAGAATGATCTTGTCTCGACATAGACACTCATGACCCCATCATAGATGCAAGCATGATCTTGGTAGTGCTCTAATGAAGATATCAGTGGTGTGGAAATGATGCAATAGTGATCTCAATACACTCTCATTCATGTATATGAAGATCTCATTTTTATGTTGAAGATCTCGATGAAGGAGTAGTCATGGTGCAGCAAGAATGAAGATTTTAATGGAGCAGTAGTAATGGACTCAATGGTGTAGCATAATGATGATCTCAATAGCGACAAAGAAGAGGATTGATGTCTTGGTCTTGGAGTGGCATAATAGGTCAATGGTTATGGTCTTGGTATTCGTCAATTGGAATCTCTATAAGAATAATTTTTTGCAGGTTTTCCTCTCCAAGAGGGAGAGGTTTTGGCCCTGGCAGAAAGCCAACATCTTGTTTTCTTGTCTCTTTGTTTTGGTAGCTATTTGATGAACTAAAGAAGACAAACTCTAATAATAACAAGTGAAGATTGAATAAGAAGACAAGTTGAAACACCTCATAAATAGTTATCATGACTAGAAGAATCTCATTAACTTCACTTGCCCTAGATTCTTCAACAGGCAAAAGCACAAAAATTTTCCTCTTAATCATTGTTCTATTTATGATGGCATGACTAATATGATATGAAATTTTAACTAACTCATGACAACTAAAAATATATTTTCATGATGACAAGGCATGGCAGCATAATCTTACTCATGATTTCTTGATGTAACTTGTTCTTTAGACCTAGCTAACTTGACCTCTCAAGACATCAATGACTATTTTCATGACTCTTGACACACTTTGATATGATTACAATGAATAATGAAAACTTTATTCTATAATAAGACCAATGGCTTGATCTCTAGAAGATCAAAGCAAAACCTATGTACATTTGCCAAAATAAACTTGAAAGACAAAACATGTTTTCTGACTACTATGACTATAGGAAACTAACAGACTCCAAGTCTCTCTTGGAAGTTCAAGAAATTAACCTTCCCCAAGGGATTTGTGAGGATATTTGCAACCATATCATCAGTCCTGATGTGTTGGAGCCTTATTGCTCCCCACTATACCATATCCTGGATAAAGTGGTAAATGATATCAGTGTGCTTGGAGCGGTTGTGGAACACGGGATTCTCTGAACGATGAATCCCGTGTTGTTTGTCACTAAATATCATGGTGGTATCCAACACGTGCTCAAATAACTAACTAAAGGGCTTCCTCAACCAAACAACTTCACATCAGGCCATTCTAGCTGCAATGCGTTCGGCCTCGGCGACACTTAGGATAATCAATTTTTTCTTTCTACTCATCCAATAATTTGAAGTGGACCCTAATGAGAAGAAACATCCGGATGTTCTCTTACAGCCACCACACTTCTAGCCCAGTCAACATTTGTATATCCATGCAGCCTCAAATTCCCGACAATGTATCTTAGTTCATAATTGATTGTGCCTCGGAGATATCTCAAGAGATTCTTAGCAACAATCCAATGTATGTTATAAGGCTTGACCATAAATTAACTCACCGTATTCACTTCGAAGCATATGTCAGGAAAAGAGTTTGCCAAAAACATCAGATCCCCCACAAGTTGTCTATATTCAGAATGGTTTTTCAATTTAGGTCCAACAACACTTCCAAGTAACTTCTTGAAGTTGAGTTCAATTGGAGGAGGCACATACTTGCAATCCACCATCCCACATCTCTCGAGAAACTTCACAATATATTTTCCTTCAGAAATAAAAATCTCACCTGCCTTTTTCCAAAGCTCCAGACTTGGGAAGTAGCACATCAAACCTAAGTCCTTCATCTCGAACTCGGAATCCAACTCCCTCTTGCATTGATAAATGAGAGGATTTTCACTTGTCATAAAGAGATCATCCACATAAAGGACCAAAATGAGAGGCATGTCATTTTCAAACTTGAAATATAAGTTAGGTTCCACTTTGCTCCTTGTAAATCCCAACTTCATAAGATAGTGATCAATCCTCTCATACCAAGCCTTAGGGGCTTTCATCAACCCATAGAAGGATTTCTTAAACCTGCACACATGTGTCCTTTGATCTTATGCTTCAAACCCCTCAGGTTGTTCCAAGTAGACTTCCTCCTTAAGCGAGCCATGCAAGAAAGCAATATTAACATCCATTTGGTGTAGGCTCCATCCTTTAGAGGCAAAAAGAGAAATAATCAAATAGATAGTGGTATATTAGGCAACCTGTGCAAATATATCATCCTATTCCACTCCTTCCTTTTGAGAGAAGCCTCGAGCAATGAACCTAGCCTTGTACTTTTCAACACTCCCATTAGCTCCATGTTTTATTTTGTAAACCCATTTAGGAGTGACCATAGACTTGTCCTTGGGTCTAAGAACCACATCCCGGACATCATTCTTCATGGTTGATTCATACTCCTCATTCATCGCATCCTTTTATACTTGGTTTTTCATGGCTTCTTCAAGTGTACATGGCTTAGATTGAGAAATAGTACTCATAGCAGCAAGGTACCCTCATACCTCTTTGGCTTCTTACTTTCACGAAATGTCCCTCTAGGAGAAATATGCTTTTTAGCATCTTCAAGAGTGTCTTTGACCTACAAAGGTATTTTTATTTAGGTAGAGGGATCACCAAGAGGTGGATCAATGGGATCCATTAGGCATAGGCTCATCAAACAAAGGTTCATCCTACTTTTCTGTAGCATCGTCATTCTCTTTTCCTAGAATGGGGAGATCTCTAGATTTTCCAAGGGTGGTGTCTTCATTGAATGTAACATCATGTCTTACTTCCACATCTCATTGACCAGGAGCATAGATTCTATATGAATTTGAGTTTCACTATAGCCCACAAATTTTCCTTTCTTCTTGCATGCTCCCAACTTGTTTCTCTTCTCTTTAGGCACATGAAAATACACTAGACAACCAAATTTTCTAAAATGAGAAACATCAGGTTTCTTACCAGTGAAAACTTCTTTGAGTTTCTTGAAATCCAATGCTTGATGTGGATGCCCATTTTGAACATATACGATAGTATTGGAAGCTTCTCCCCATAAGAACTTTCATAGACCTAGGGCATGGAGCATGGCACTGGTGTTTTCCATCATCCTTTCATTCTTCCTTTCAGAAACTCTACTTTTTTCAAGAGTGTATGCAATGGTTGCATCGATATTAATGCCAACCTGTCTACAAAATTCATTGAATTCATTTTATTCATATTTGATTCCATTCTCATTCCTCAATATTTTGATCTTCTTCCCTGTTTGATTCTCCATCAAGGCTTTGAAATAACGAAACCATTTGAACACTTCATCCTTCTTCTTCAAGAAATAGATTCGTGTTTTGTGAGAGAATTCATCCACAAAGATAACATAATATAAGTATCCTCCCAATGATTTTACAGGCAAGATACGAGATAGGTCAGAATGGACCAATTGAAAAATATCAGAAGTTTGACTTTCACTTGAAGGGAATGGGCCCATTATAAGTTTTTCACCTGTGCAACCCTGACAAATTATTTCATGATTCATGTTGAATTCAAGCATACATGTGACCACCTTCCTTACCCCAGGTAAGGATTTGGAATGAATGTGGGAAAATATTGGATACCGTAATTCAGATTGAAGAGAAGTATCACAAGACATGGCTCCCAAAGGACTTCTTCCAACTTGGTAAAGACTATACCCCCTAAATATAAGTGTAAATTCATCTTTAGAGTTTCTTTTCCAAATACATATCTTTCCACCAATGAATGCAACCTTGAAGTCTTTATCTTCCATCATAGAGATAGATATCAGGTTCTTCTTCAAATTGGGCACATACAATACTTCTTGTAAATGAATGGTTTGACCTTGATTTAAGTGAAAAGTGATAGTACCTATGCCTTTTATGGAATAGATGGAATTATCTCCAAGTATGATCTCCAAATTACTCTTATTTTCAATCAAACTTGAGAGGGTGTGCATTTGTTTAGGCATGGGGAGGATGTTGGAGCCCACCTTTGTACCCATATGCATCCTTGTCTTTACTCTGTTTACCTACATATTACTCTCCTTTTACCCTTTTATACTACACCTTCACTAAAAAAACCATGACATTTTGTGGCTGGAGGTAAAAACACTTAGAATTATTTTTAGTGTTTTTTATTAAGTTTAGGTAGATTCATAAGATCATGCTTATTGGGTTATTTCTAACTAGCTATCACTTGGATTCATAGACTTGAAGTTTTTTGACAAGTAGCTAGAATTTCAACATCTGGATAAAGACACATGGAGATAAACACCTCATCATCCAAAGTGTTGTTCACCATTTTGTACCTAAATCGTGTTTTGTGATTATGTACTCAACTCAGTAGTTGGTGTTCAACAACTCTCCATGATTCTATACTTAATACAGTAGTTAATGATTCACAAGATATCTTGGGTCATCAAATACCAACGTCTTCATGCCTAAGATGGAGAGTGATTTTCTAAAACATGACAAAACCCATCTAAGGATCGATCACGGGAAGGATACCATATGATCTATAATAGTTTGATGCTAGAACTATTTGTTATGTATAGAGTAACTAGTTAAGTTTAGTCTTCATCGCTTTTCCTTTTAAGGCCCAATGTGTTTGGTATTCAAGAGGGATGGAAAACTATCGATCAATTTTGTAAGGAATACTTTATTCGGGAGATTGCAGTATGACATTTGTATTGACATTTGAACTTTAATCTAATTCAGCTCCAGCATTAAGTTTTCCTATGAGTGTGATGGTTGTGCTTTAAATTTTATTCTCATAGAGTTAATCTAACTTGCTCCAGGAGTGGCAAGGGCCCACCACCTCTGGAAACATGTCTTATAATTAGTTTAGATCTTAGAACTATGTTTGCTTAACTAGTTTGTAGTGTAAATCTTGTGTGGAGAATTATTGTTTAGGTTTTCGAATTATTAGATCGAATTCTATACTTAAATTCATATTGTTGTGTTGTAGATCTAAATTGACACAAGTAAATCTTATTTCTCATTTGACATAAAACAATCAAGGTCTTGCTGGGTAATGATTTTGGCATGTCATTGTTTCCTTCGTGAAATCTTGCCATACATAAGTGTTTATGAAGTATTATTAATTTGAGTTTACAATTGAATCCTTGGAAAGAATTTAAGTTTATACTCTACATGCTTCTGAATCTTATAGTGTCATGTTTTCATATGAATGCTCAGATATATCTAGTTTCACATTCCTTTGGTTGCAGTTACAATACAATGAGGGAAATGTTGAATTAGAATTGAATTATGGTGTGCATTAATATAGGATTTCCCGAGTTTTATTATGATAGTGTTAATTTAAGGTTCAATTTTCCTAAGTTTTATTATGATAGTGTTAATTTAAGATTCAATTTTAGTGAGTTTTATCAAAATAACATTGTGTTGAATTTTGTTGGTATGGATATTAATAGAGGTATGCATTTTTCTTATCAAGTCAAAAGTAGTAGATCTATGTGATCTGGTATTTAGGTCTAGTGTTCATGTTTTTAATTAGAATAGGATTCTCTGTTTTGATTAGCATCAAAGTGTGTTAATTGAATTTTTCTCTTATTTGACATGGTTTTCATTTTGTAAGTAGTTTATGAGCATTTCATAATTAGTGTGTGAGTGTGATTTCATTGTCAAGAAAGTTAGTGTTTCGAAGAATGGTTTTTTTGGTTTAGTTTTTAAGCTCTGAGTTATAAGGGTAACATGTAGTAAGCATTTTGAAGTTACAATTTCTTTGCTTAAACAAGTGATTTCTCATATGCTTCAATGTAGTGACCAGTAAGAAGTGAGATTTAGTGAGTGATTTCTTTAGGATTTGGTAAGTGAGTCCTTTAAATTTTAGTGGGTAAGCTCTTTAGTTATTGAGTTCTTTAGGTTAATAGACAGTGTAATTCTTTTTCGATAGAAGCTTTGTTGTTTACAGAATAGAATGGTGTGCTCAATGATGTCTGCGTTGGATTGTTTTGAGTAGATAGATTATTATTCTAAAAGGTTTGAATATAATAGAATTAGGGTAAATACACTTCTTTTCTTCAAAAAAAAATTCTCTTATAGAAAGAAAATCAAATACTTTGTACTCAATTTTGAATCTGAATCAATACGCAGTGTGACTAAAAGACTATGATCCTTGGTTGATAATTTAATATTAGAGGATTTAGAATAGTGAATAAAACTCCTAACATTTTTGGCATCATCGACGGGGAGTTGCAATTGGTTCAGGTAATAATTTCTTTTACTGAGTTATAAATATATTTGTAGGAGAGGGCGAGGAGTGTATGGTAAGACATGAGTGAAGAGCCACACATCCAATTTAGTGGGGTTTCTCCAAAGTCTAGTTTTCTTTGTGGATATTTGTATTATTTCTTTTCTTATGCGTAGAAGTAAAAGTAAACCTAGAGATAGCAAAGATAGATTTATTTCTAGCACAAAATTGTTTTTAAAAAATTTTGGTCCTGTAAAAACATCACCAACTAATCTTGCTAATCATTACACAAGGACCAGAGAAGGAAAAGGAAGTACTAGCAGAAAAGTGGCATCAACAAATGAAACACCACTTCAAGAAGGAGTTGAGAAACCAAAAATAGTGCTACAACAAGTAAAAATTGTTGTGGTATCCACTACAGTCACACAAGCAGTGCTAATTCAACAGGTGGAATCAGCAGCAGCAGTACCTCACAAAGACTTGGGACCTGAAAGCACTAAGATTCATTCAGCTGAATCCTTCTCTAGTCGAGTCAATTCTCCTAGAACTACTTCTGAACCTGCAGTAAACATGGCTAATAGAGGAGGAGGAGAAAACATAAATAATGAGGGAAATCATGAAGAAGAAACTTTATTTGGAGGAGGAAACAATGACCAAAGGGATGGACCAAGAGGCGGGCCGGAGGAGCCAGAAGAAGATGAAAAAAATGGATTTCCTATCCCGAATATCACTAGGGATGTCCAAATGAAAAAAATCCCATTAGCATCTCTTTCACTTCTTCACGGTATGTCCTCTGAGGACCCAGATGCATTTTTATTCGAATTTGATATTTTGTGTAGAAGTTACAACTATTATAATGATGCACATAAACTCAAATTATTTCTTGCTACCTTAAAAGACTCAGACCTAATATGGCTTATGAGCTTAAGGGAACACACCATTTACTCTTGGGACCAAATGAAATCTGTCTTCCTTAAAGAGTATCAAGACTTCTGCAAAAGTAGGGATATAAATGACATTTTTAGGATGAAATAGATAGAAGATGAGAATCTGGAAGAATATCTAGAGAGATTCCTCTACATCTGTCATAAATCAAGAGGGGATAACCTAGATGAAAAAACCATTACGATGGTCTTCTTGAAGGGATTAAGGGAAGAATGTGTTGAGATACTTAACCTCTTGAGTGTTGGTGATGTCTCTAAAAAACCCTTTGCTGAAGTAGTTAAATTATGTTGCACCTACTCTAGAAGTCAAGCCAAGGTAGGCAGAAGACCCCAAAAAACTCACGAGATTATGTGCCCAAGAATTTGAAATCTGTATCTAATGTTGTTACCAGGGTTGAGCTGGGAAATTTGTTGGAAAACTTTAAAATAGACATTTTAAATACCATTGGTGACTAGCTAGACACTTTGAAAATCAAGAAGAAACAAGAAGAGGAGAGAGTTTCCATGGCAATATTTTGTCCTAAATGCAAGCGAAAACATATGGAAAGGGAGTGCCTTATCAATATGGTTGAAGAATGTGGAATCTATGCATTAGAACATGCTACTGAAAATTGCCCAACCATTCCCAGTCTCCAAGCCATTTACAAAGGTGGTATGGAGGTTAATTACCCATCTCAAGAAAACAAAAAGCCTCTATGGAGAGGGCCAAATCAAAACATGTATCAAGATCCTAATCCATAAGGCTTCGTTCAAAACTACTCATGGAAATTTAAGCCATCCTACCCTCCTTGGAGTAATCAACAACCTCAAAATTCATCATGGAACCAAGGATGGAGGGAAAACTTTTATGGGAATACATTTCAGCCCCAAATTAGTCATATCCTCAATATCAAGGCATGCCTAACATGACTTACATGCAAAATATCCCTCTGTTTCAGCAAGGGTACAACCCAACTTACTATCAGTAACCCTCGCTACCTCCACCTCCATTGCACCAACTTTTACCCTCAAGCACTAACTCGTCACCTCAGTAGGAACCACAATCGTTTAATCCACCTTGTCCTACTTTTCTACCTGCACAACCCATTGCTAACCCCAATAATAAACCTCCTCAACATGTGCAAAATATGGAATTGCATCCTTTTCCTACCTATGTTATTATTGTTTCCCTGTAAATGAAATTCAATTAAGATTAGGGAAAATACTCAATAGGGAAAAGCTAGTTGTGATAATTCAATAGGAGGAACCTCAAGAAAAATCTAAGGACAAAATTCACCAAACAGAAAATCAAAAAGATGACGAACAAGAAGAACTAAAAGAACCTCCTTACCGGAAAGGTTACTTGTTAAGAAACCTGAGACTGTTATAGAATATGATTTGGAAACAGAATTGAGGAATTTTTGTATAAAGATACCTTTGTTACACTTGTTACACACTATAAAGGACATTCCTATTTATATGAAAATCATCAAGGACCTTTGTATCAAGAAACCAAGGAGAAAGAAGAATAAAAATCGGAATGTTAATGTGGTAAGTCAAATAACGAAAATGATATTTGATTTACCATTAAAATGCAATGACCCGGTAAACCCCGGGGTAACAATAGAAATCAATGGCACATTATTACTGAGCACTCTTGTAGATTTGGGGTAGGCATTAATTCCATGACAATTGACACTATGACATCCTGACAACTGCAAGGAGTTAGTCCTACCCCTATAGAGCTCGAACTAGCAAACAAATCTATTGTTAAACCAGTGGGAATCCTAGAAGATATAGTGGTGACCATAGCTTCTTAGCAGTATCCCATTGATTTTATTGTGATTTCCCCAAAAATATATAGACATGGACATCCAATGGTTTTAGGCTGACCATGGTTGGCCACCGTTAATGTTTTCATTGGTTGTAGGCATGGAGAAATGATTATTTCCAATGGGGTACACAATCAAACATTAACTATCTTTCCACCTACTCAAATGGCTACTAAAGTACCTTTATGGTTAGAAAATCCTTATGGAGAAAAGAATTGTATGTTTCCTCTATTAAATTTAGAACAATCTAAAGGACTTCGAGATCACACAGAAGAATGAGTTTTACAGCAATTTTTGTTTGATATTACTTGCATTAACTACCCTGTTTCTTTTAATGACTATCAGCATGTTTTCAGCAATAAGTTTCAGGAAACCTGTCATCCATTTGTATTTGCAAGCCACTGAACCTATTGAAATCGGTTAAGACGTTGTAAATTGGCACCAAATTGAGTACAGAACAGAAAACGAAAGTATCGGATATGCTTCAACAACAATCTGGAGAATTCGCTTGGGACTAATTGGATATGAAAGGTATTCATCCAGACACATGCACCCACCATATTTATACAAACGATGAAATGACCTGTTAGGCAGCCTCGGAGGCATTTGAACTTAGCCTTAAACTAAATTGTTAAAGATGAGTTGCAGAAGCTCTTAAATGCATATTTCATTTATCCCATTTCTGATAGTAAATGGGTATCACCTTTGGTGGTGGTCCCAAAGAAAAATGGTAAATGGCGAATATGTGTTGACTATAGAGAGTTGAACAAGGCCACCTTGCAGATTATTTTCCCTTACCATTCATCAATCAGGTGCTTGATACACTATCAGGAAAAATATACCTCTTTTCTGGATGGGTATAGTGGTTACCACCAAATTCAAATAGCCCCAGAGGACCAAGAGAAGACTACCTTTACCTGCCCGTCGGGTACCTATGCTTATTCAGTGCTTCCTTTTGGCTTGTGCAATGCCCCAACGACCTTTCAACACGTTGTTTTGGCCATCTTTTCTGACCTGATACATGACTGTGTAGAAGTCTACATGGACGACTTCACATTATATGGGGATGATTTTTCTCAAGCTTTAAAAAATTTGGAAAAGGTATTGATTCAATGTCAAGAAGTTCATGTAGCCCTTAGTAGTGTTAAATGTAAAATGATACATACTAAGGGAATTATCTTAGGTCATCATGTATCATTCGAAGGGATAAAAGTCAACCCTACAAAAATAGAGGTAATTTCACATATTTCAATTCCTACATTACAAAAAGAGGTAAGAACGTTTTTGGGACACACGGGGTACTATAGAAGATTTATTCAAAATTTTATGAAAATTGCAGCACCCTTGTTTAAACTGCTTACTAAATATGTTGATTTTATATGGGATACTAGTTGTCAGAATGATTTTCAGGAACTGAATGATAAATTGACTACTGCTCTGATATTAAGAAGGCCAAATTGGTGCCTTCCATTTCATATTTGCACCGATGCATCAGACACTTCCCTCAGAGTAGTGTTGGGAGAAAGGGAGGATAACTTTCTTTATGCTATTTATTTCGTTAGCAAGAATATTTCCCCTGTTGAATTAAATTATACAACGACTAAAAAAGAATTACTAGCAGTTGTACATGCCATTAGCAATTTTAGACATTATGTCACCGATTATGAGACCTTTTTTCATATGGATCATTCGACCAACAGATTTCTTATGAATAAATCTATTGCTAATGGAAGAATTCCTAGATAGTTGCTTTTATTGCAAGAATTTAACATTACTATGATTGACAGTTCGAAGCGAGATAATTTGGCAGCTAAATTCTTATCACAAATGAACATTGCTCAGGACAGAGCCTCAGCACCAATTCTGGATGATTTTCCTGAGGAAGACTTGTTTGCAATATCAAATTTTACTCCCTGCTTTGTCAACATAGCTAACTACTTGGTGTCAAGGAAGCTGCCACAGAATCTGTCCACTAGGGAAAAACACAATATCATACAATAGAGTGCCAATTATTCTTGGATAGAGGGAGATTTGTTCGCACTAGACCTAATTTGATCATGAGATGGTGTGTGTGGGAAGATAATATGTCTGATGTTTTGAATGCTTTCTATAGTGAACCCTATGGAGGGCACTTTGCAGATAAACAAACAATTTATTAATTCCTACATGTAGGATACTATTGGCCCACACTTTTCAAATATGCTAAAATCTTTGTATCCAGTTGTGATGCTTGTCAAAGAATAGGGAGGTCATTTCCTTCAGATGAGATGCCTCTCTAGACACAAATATCAATGGATCCCTTTGAGAAGTGGGCATTGGATTTTTAGGGACCCATCTCTCCCAAGTTTAGGAAAAAGAGATATATATTGGTTTGCACCGATTACATAACAAATTGGGTAAACGTGAAGGCTTTATATTCAGCTTTTGAGAAAGCAGTGGTGGATTTCCTCTTTGAAGACATCTTCACTAGATTTGGAGTGCCTAAAGATATTGTTACTGACCAAGGAACACAATTCACATCTAAATTTGTGAATTCCATTACTGAACAATACCATATTAAGCATCGGAAATCCACCCCATACCACCCCCAAGCAAACGGACAGGTTGAATCTACAAACAAAGTCTTAGAATCTATTCTTAATAATACCATTCAGCACCATCATGGATATTGGGCTGACAGATTGCCTAAATCTTTGTTGTCTTATCATATCACTTGGAGGAATGTGACAGGGCACACTCCTTATGAATTACTGTACAAAAAACAAGTGTTGTTTCCTATTGAATTTTAGGTAAAAACATTTCAAACTACCACTCAATTAGGAATGAATTTAACTGAGGCTCAAGAGAAAACACTGAAGCAGCTGAATGAGTTGGATGAGAACAAATAGGATGCATTCCACGGAACTATGCTAGTACAAGATCAGAGGGCTCGATGGAAATGATAAATTTATCAAGAAAAAGGTCTTTCACCCCCGAGACTGGGCACTGCTTTATGACGGTAAATTCAAACACTTCAAAGGGAAATTTCCAACTAGGTGGTTAGGACCCTATGAAGTGGAAGAAGTATTCGATAATGACTCTATCCGAATCAAAACTATTGATGTTGATCATACCTCATTCGTGGTAAATGGCCATCAACTGAAGTTATACCACCAACCACTTTCTCGCCAAGAATTTTTACAAAAAGTGATGCAAGACCAGGAGATGGAATTAGTTCAAGGAAAGTACCTAACTTCTGCCAGCCTTTCAAACTGATTTTATTTTTATATTTATGTATATATATGGATATAGTATAAATAAACAGTGAGCTAATATATTTTCCATATTTATAGGTGTTCTCCTCATAGCTCATGTAAAATAAAGGAGAAATTTGTCTTGGGTAAGTTTATTCATTTAACGAGACTTGACAGATTAATTATGGAAAAGGATCTTTTGGAGTCTTCTTTGGACATTTCAAACTCTCAAAAATTGAAATTTCCGAGCAAAAACTGATCCAGGCTCGTAAAAACTAAATGGAACAGTAGTAGTTCAAGGATCCACTGAGTACATAATTATTCTTTTCTGAGCTCTGGGAAATATTTACGGAAAAGAAACCCCTTGGGGTCTAGTTGGGGTCTAGTTACGGAAAAGGATCCCTGAGTACATGGCTACTTTAGGATCGTTAAACTAGTGAGGTTGCAGTAGTTAGGGATCTCCTGAGCATAGAATTACTCTTTTATGGACTCAATAGAATAAGTACGGAAAAGAACAACCCTGGAATCTTCTTTGGGACATTTCAAACTCTAAATGTGACATGCCTCAAGTAAAAATCATCCCAGACCTGATCAAAATCCATGGGATGATATTTCAAGATCTACATGGTGTTTTAAAAATAGTTTATAGTTAATTGTATGAAAATATTCCAGAAAACAAGCATTGTTTCCAAATGCAGTTCAAGATGATTATCTACTTAACTGGGAACTGTTATAAATTATGAAGTTTCAGAATGTGAAATTTTAAGGGTAATGGAAGTATGTAAATATTCAATGACAAACATGGATTGCAGGGAAGAATCTTTCATAGCTACTCTTAATTGCTGCTATGTTTTGATTAAAATCAAGATCAATATGAGTATTCTTGTCTTCGAGATCTAACATCATTATGAGTTAGAACCAAGGCATGTGATTATTTATTTACTTAGACTAAATTAGAAACATCTAATTATAAGCTATGTAATAATTTATCTCCACTGCTTACCATTTTCATACCATCTTTTCCTATGCCAATCAATTTTTGTGCTTCGCTGGTACTTGCAGCAAACTCATCCGCAATTTGTTGTATTCATGCAATATGGGTTGTTGATACATCAGTGTCTGCTGAAACTTCTTCATCAGGTGCATACTCTGCGAACAAGTGTGCCACCTTGCGCTCAATGGCAGTGGAAACCACGAACGCCTCATCAATCCATGGCTGGAGACATCCTTTGATCACTGCTTCTTTCTCGTGGGCAACCTCATCTTGGATTTTCAGAGCCTGGGCCTCCTTCATCTTTGCCAAGAGTTGCATAACCACAACTGTTTCGTGGTCCCCCTGATATTATCATAGGCTTGCTGGAGCTCTCGTGCCTCGGTTTTGAGCCGTTGTAGGGTAGGATATTCTTAGAGTGAAGTGAGTGTAACAAGCGATTGAATCAACAAGTCAGTGCATTTCTTCATGGATCATGTGATACTTTCTTGGCCAGAGCTAATGATGCTCATTCGCTGCTAGGTGACCTCTGGGGGCACTGAAGGCTGTGCCTGCAGATTCAGCTCGGTAATCTGCAAACTGAGCTCCACTTGAATCTTTGCAGCCTCCTCTTTTACAGCACAGAACCCACCAGCCAGCTTGTCGATTCATATGCCAACAGACAAGTCGAGTGCAATCCCTAGCTCAGGGGCCCGTAAACATGCTTCCCCAACAAGTTTCTCCACTTATTGACTTTGTGCGATGGCTTGGTCCCGTTGCAGGCTCAACTATTCTATATTAATTCTCTATTCACTAAGTACCTGTTCTGCGCACCTCTCCCTGGCGCAGAGCTCCATCGTGGCGCTATCCTGGAGTTGGTACAAACTGTCGCGTAGGAGGGCAACCAAATCGATTCCCATCCCACGAAGCTATCCTACTATAGCTCGATCCTCCTCATTTTCCATTATCAATGCTCCTGTTGGAATCGCGATAGTATGAGCCAGTTGGGCCTTTAGTAATTGCTCGGTGGCTAACATTCCTATAATGTCATGAGTAGCGGTGGTTCCCGTGTGCGTTGCCCATGTACCCAATCCTTGTAGCTGCATGCGGAGCTCCCCCAACACAATCTGGTGCTCAGACATGGTGTCGTCGATTGCATCCCAAGTGGCTTCGTGAAAAGTGTCCCCTATGTCCCCTAGGTCGCCCTCAGTCAAGGTGGTTAGTTCGTCGTCCCATTTAGACACCTTGGCCTTCTTCTATGGCATCGTTCGTTCTGCCGGCACCGACCTCTTTAAGGGCGCACCCGCAGTGGTTGATGGTGTTCCTTCCATCCCTGACTCCATGGCCATCTCTATGGGTACCTTTTGACTGCTTTTGTCCTTTGTAGATGCAGCCCCTCCTGCTGGTGCTTTTTCTGTTGAAGTCTGCATCAACTCCCGAGCCGCCCGAACCTCCGCAGCTTGTTGTTCGTTCTGCTTTTGTTGTGTTGCGCACTTAGCTACATCCTTCTGCTTTCGGATAGCGACCTCATTGCGCCCCACTGCATCTAGTCCGTGCCATGTCGATGGCCAAGTATCCAATACAGTGTCAATAGCTTCATCAATGGCAATGAAAGGGAGTGTGGTCCATGTTTGGTCGAGATCCTTGTGTGCCCGTATGTAGACAAAGTGCATGTCCACTTTAAAATCGGCAATATGTTACACACTTTCATAGATTTCGGTGGACAAGCAGGGTTTCTCGTTAATCCATTGTCGCACATTCGCATCCAACAATATCCAAAAGATCTTGATGACCTGGATTTGTACAGCGTCCCTTGTCACCCAAAGGGAAGCATATTTGGTGGCTTCTGGCCAATCCTGGTCCAAGGTGGGGAACTAGCTATCTTCGAGTAACTCAGAGGTAACCAGCACAATGACTATGGCTGGAACTTCGGTGCCGCGGCATTTTCACATCACTTTCCCGGCCAGAAACTGGGTAGCAACACGAACTGCCTTATCTGAAATACTATCAATTACGTACCCTCGTTTCCCCTTCTCGAACTTATATTTCTTTTTCAGGGTTTATATCATTACTACATCGCCACTCTTATCGACAATTTCCCTAGGGTCTCTCCCTTTGCAAGGAAGCTACGAGATCCTATGGACGAGTTCGGCGGTGATGTGGATGGGTTTGCCGATCCATAATATTCCATCATGGATCAAACAGAGCAACTGCCTAATGACCAATATGGTGATAGGGGGTTGGAGAAAGTGGGGGATGGACAAGAGACAGAGTAGCCCGGCCTTGTCCACCTTTCGCAACCACTCCTTTGGTTGTAGGGTTGTAACTGTCCCTTCTGCACTCTGCTCCATTAGTGTGCCAATCGCCAAATGGGGAAATTTGGTTGTATCTGCCAAGTCGCAGTCTTCAAATTTCACTGTCACAATCCGGCCAACCATTGAGCTTTCAAATGGAACTCCTTTTGGAAGGGACAGGGTGACGAGTATATTATTGACTTCATCCAGATTGGTAACTACCTTAGCCTTCCCTTTTCTTGGAGGCACATACTTCGGTCGTCGTACTGGTTGGATAGTATCCTCATCAGGGTTTATTTCTTTGACATATGTTGGAGAGCCCGGTTCCTCCTTGTCGCTTTCAATTGTGACCGTTTTTCCTTTTTCTTTCATGGTGAGCTTACTAAGTGCAGATGTCGTTGCAACCTTCTTACTAGTTCTGGATTCTCGGAGTCTTTCTTGGTCCGTGATGTCCGGGGTGATTTAGGGAGCTCAGCTGCCTGCAACAGGGGATTCTGTGGACTCTCTTTAGTAGGGTTTATTTTCCTAAGGAATGACTCTCAATACTCCTTTGCCAGTGCCTAAAACCATGGGATTTCCTCCATTTATTTTGTGTTCATATGGCTCTTTTTAGCCGGAACCCAAGGCATTCTAATCTTCAACTGAGCAAACTTGGTGTTGTGTCCCTGCTCTTGCATGCTATATAAGATTTCAAATTTAAAATCGGTCGTTTTCCCTCCTTGTGGCTCATTAATGCGATTTTGGTGGTTACCCTTATGCCTTAATTGCCTGTTGCACGCTCCAACATGTCTTAATTAGGACATCTTATCATGAACAGTACCTGCAACAATCGCTTTCCATTCCCTCTCCGTAGCAGTGCAGCCCCTGGTGCGTGAGTGCATCCTGTGCAGTTGATCGTCCATGCGCAGCTTTTCTGCAGCCTGTTTTATAGTCCCACACCCTCTTCCAATTGCGTGGAGCGTTAGGACTGAGCCTTCTACAGATAGTCAGGAGGTCGCACCAGTCATGCGAGCCTGCCGCTTCCCTAACAACCTAGGTTGTGAGCACCATTCGCGTTCTTTTGATTCTGATGGCGTATCACAGTCTGTGTCTCTGTGTGCCCTAGGGTGCAGGTGCAACCATGCTAGCAGGGTCGCAGGTTGTCCGACTAGTATAGGAGAGCCAACCATGTCGGGTTCCTTCACTAGCTCTTTTGCGTAGCCCGTGGGAGTGACTTCTAATTGTAGTTTAGCAATTTCTTCATCCATTACATCTAGATCCTTCTTGCGCACTCGGCTGCAAGGGTCCGTGCACATAGCTGTGGACTCTACCAGGCCTCTGAGTACACAGCTACAGAGCCTCTATGTACTACCCAATATCCTCGACTCAAACTTATAGACACTTCAAGACTTTTCTTCTCAAAAACTCATTACATATCAGATCTAAGATTACATACCAAAAGCTACCTTCTATCCATAGAGCCTCACTCTATTTATACATTCCTATGGTCCGCGGGCCATGGGAAAGTTGACTTACTTCCTATTATTCTATATTATTTCTTGGGCAGAGAACCATTTGACTCGACGTATTTACAATTCGCGCTCTACGCACTTCGCGGAGTCTTTACCATACCTTTCCCCAAAATTTCGGACTTTGAACCTCAAAACTATTACACGGGCCCTCTGCTACCCAACACACAGCTTCTCCCCTAATTATAGTGACACATGCCAATCTCTAATTTACCCTCACCATGATTATTTCCCTATCATTTCGAATTATGATAAACTATTGGTCATCATGACAACCAATGCTCATTCCCTTCACCGTCGCCCTTCCAACTATTCCCTCAATGTACAGTCGTTGAGTACCGATTCGTCATTTCATGCATATGCAGGATATTAGTCCTACCTTTTGAAATGGGTCCTTTTATAAATTTCACAGGGCTAAAGGATTAGTGTGGTATTTCTCTATTCAGGGTATTGAGAAGTCATATGTGAGAGTCAATTATGTAGCAAGAAAAATCCTTCAAACGTGTTTCCGTTTAGGCATGGGAGCCGATAGGCATGAGCCCACCTTTGTGCAACTTTCTAGAATTCTAGAGTATGAACATGTGGTAAAACACAACCCCCACCCCCCATTTTTGACTTGCTTACTTCAAATAATGGGGACCCTTTCTATAAATTTTTTGGCTAAATGCCTTTTAGGATTTTTATTAAGTTGATTATCCTACGATTTTGTTAATTTTTCATTTTTTCAGACTTTCGTTTTTTATTGCTTTGTTAAAATCATTTTTTTATAAGCTTTCCATTGATACTTGTTTTGCCTCATTTGGTCAACTGGTTTGTAAATGGCACTCCTTTGAAGTGTAATCATTTATGTCCCCTGGGTTAAAAATGCGTAAAATGTACAATATTCCATTTTTTGTAATTAAATTAATTCAATAATGCATTTATTTAAATATTAACCCCTAGTTAATTATTACTAACATTTTTTCATTTTATACTTATACATAACCCAGCTAAATCATGAAGAATCGAGATTTCAGTGATTTATTCCAATTTTGTATTTTCAAATAAATTACCAATCTCAAAAACTCAAAATATCAAAATGTTTGTAGTTTATTTTTATTTTTATCAAAATAGTCACAGTTTAAATAAAAAAATTATGCTCTAAATAATCTCATAACTTAACTACACCTCATTAAAATTAAACCAAAAAATAAAATAAATATATATATATATATATATATATATAATAAAAAAATTAATACACGATCAAAAAGATCACATCGGAATTTTCAATCACAACATTTTTAAAAAACATCGACAACTCCATCCTCTCGATCTCCCAATTGCAAAAAAGTCAAAGGTCACTAAGCCTAAGTCTCTCTATAAGCTTTGTTATTTGTTTTAAACTCACTCATTCGAATGAGTGAAGTGGTAAAGTGGTAGCATAGTTGTAATTCAATATTAGAATAAATATTTAATATTTAAATATTAAATATTAAATTTTAATTACCTTAATTAATATATAATTAATTAATAATTAAATTAAAATTAATTAGTAATTAATTTATAAATAGTTAATTATATATTTTTAGTTAGTTAAATTAATATTAATTAATAAATAGTTTATTAAATAATTAATTTGATTTATAATTAACCATTAAATTAGAATTAATTATTAATTAAAATTTTGATTTTTAGTTCAGTAATAGAATTTCTAGAATTATGTTAGATTTAACTTATCAACTTTGGAGGCTCATAGATTGAGTTTTACTTGGCCAAATAAAGCACACAACAGCGCATTGGAAAGATAAAATCGAAATGAACATTTCTAAGAAGGTTTCACTCATAGATTTAGCCATTTGTTGGGTCTAAAATTAGACAGAAAATCAAGCTCCGAATTTTAAACAAAATCAATTTTTTGAGTTTTATTCTCTTCATTTTCATTTGCCCAAACCTCTTCCAAGTGCAAATTCATTCATTAATAATATCATTGGCCAATTAAAATCATCATATGCATCAATAGAAAGCTCAGATTTCATTTTCAATTAATTAATTTCATTTGATTGGATTTGTTTTAAATGCCAGAAATGACATCTTGATTTTATTGTTGCATCTTAATTTATTTTGATTTCTTTTTACAGGAAAATAGTAGAAGAGATATGGAGAAAATATCTCAATCAATAAAAATGCTCCAGCAATAAAATATTGGAATTTTGAGCAAATAAAATTGATTGGGCAAATTTATTCTTGAACAAACTTTCTTCTCAAAAATACCTTTGGAAATATTATAAATAACAGATTGTAGAATGTAATAAATGGTTGCTCTCCTCTGCAATTTTGGACTTCTAAAAGAATTTCTGCAATAGGAATTTAGAGTTGTAGGAGGGAGGAGAGAAAATCTCAGATCTGAGAATTATTGAGGATTTTTCCTTTGTATCTTGAATTATGTATGATGGGCAGAGTTTACACTATTGAAGCTCTAGTTTTGAAAGCAGGATTTCTAGCAATGTAAAGGATTGTTGGAGACCAGGGTCAGAGAAATGGATTCAATAAATTGGTATTTCTAATACTACTGTTTCAAATACTAGTTTCATTTTTATGATAACAAGAACGTGTCATTTTATTCATGTTTGTGCATTTGTGTTGATATGGGTAATTTGTCTCAATATTGTTATTATGTATCTTTGCTCTTATGGATTAAATTCTGATTTCTGAGTAACTATTACTCATAAATCTATCTTATAAAACTGATTTATTAAATAGTGATGTGTTGCGAACTATTTCCGCATAGTATTGTTTAATTATTGAATTTATTGATTTGACAATCAATATCACTTTTGTGAATTACTTGTGTTGTTGGTCTATTATTTCAGTTAAGTGGTTTCAATAGGATGTGTTTCAGTATTCACAAATGTCAGTTAATTGAATTACTTCATTAGCTTGGTATTAAGTAAAAGCCAGACATATTTAAATGTTTATCATTCAATTATCTTTCTCTTAGTTGGGTTAGATCTATATCTGCCTAATTGAGATATGATTAAGGTTAGTTTCTTTTTCTTGCATTATAGAATAAGTTTGCATTTAGATTAAGTTATACATTCTTTTAAGTCCTCTTCTCAAAGAGGCAAAATTTTAGTTGTGGCTTGGCTGAACCCAAATCAGCTTAAGGGTCATTCTCTTGCCCAATCAGCAAGAAGAAGTGATATGATATCCCTATCTATTGGTAGTTAAAGATATATCGTAAACCAATAGTAATAGGGAAAAGGTAACTAGACCTAGTTAAACCAGTCGGAGCCACTACTTCAAATGGAAAATGAGCTACTTTAAAGTCCAGACCAGGTGGTTATGCCCCAATGTTGAAGCAAACATTTTTGGCCGTCAACATTTTTGGCACTAGAAGGAGAGCCTGAAACTTTTTGTCTATTGGAGTCTTTTCAATTTTTAACATTTTATTTAAATCACGATGGCTCCTCTTAAACTTCCAATTTGGAGTTGTATCCATGGACGAGCATCTTCTAATACTCCACCTGAAGTGGTAAGACTCTTGTCTCAGGTAAAGTTTAATGGTAAGAGAAATTCTTCTGCTTTTTATCATGTCTCCCAATTTATTCAAAAAGTTTCAGTTATGATTTTCAAGGAATTGATGAAGGCATTTTATGAAGAATTTTTACTCTCACATTCCCGGAAAAAGCCATAAATTGGTGTAGAACTCTTCCAGTTGCCTCAATTCACAGCTAGGATCAATTTGTTACAATTTTCATTTGTAAATTTGACGACTATGATTATGAATAGGTATGTGATGAAATGGAATATCGACGAAGATTTGAAAATGAGTCTGTTAAAAATTTTAATATTTGATTTGATTTTAATTGTTTAAAATTTAAAGTCGAAGATAAACCTAAAGAATAAGAATCACTAGATTGGTTTGAATATATTTGTTCTCTTCCTCTCATTCCCAATCCATATGAAATTAATTCAAGCTTTGTTACATCCCCTTCCAACATAAATGAGAATTCCAATATGGATGTGAAAATAAATTATGATGAAGTGGTTAAACAAAGCTTAGAAAATATTTCTAACCAAATGCAAGAAGACAACAGCAACAATTTTGGAGAAAAAGTTGCCTTGAAATCTAAAAGTTACTCTGCAGTGAATTCAGAAAATCAAATTGCAAATCATTAAGTACAAGCAGCAATCAAAGTAAATAATAACACAAACTATTATACAAATTTCTGAATTTTTTCATGATGAGCAAATGCCAAATTCAGAGAACTAAAGCACAATTCTTCAAGAAAGTGTGAGTAGACAAAGGAATGATCTAAAATCTGAAATTTACAATGAGCCTAATGTACAAGAGTTCTCAAACAGAGACATTTGTAATTGCATTATTTCAGATTCACATTCTTCCCTTTATCCTAATATTTTTAATGAAGGTAATTTTTCCCATCTTAGTATTAATGATATTTCAGAAAATAAAGACGTTGATCTAAATGAATTACTAATAAGTTTTTATCAAGATAGAGAAACAATTATTGATCATTATGTTGCCATTAATGAACATGAAATTTTTATTCCTCCTTTTTTTGATATATTGGACAAGAACGAAGGAAATTCCAGAGAATATTGTGAAGTTGTTTATGATAATTACTCTAACATTGAGGATATTGATTTCTATCCTCACGAGAAAATTAAAATAACATCTGAGAATGAGGAATGTTTTAATTTAGAAATTATTACAATCAATCCTCATTCTAGAGCAGCAAATTATCTTCATGATTTCATCATTCGATAAAACATTCCAATTTATGATTCATATCATGATCAAGCTTTCATTCCTACTCATAATCATAATTCTCTTTCTAATTCACAAGTTGGGATTGAAAATTATTCAAATTCCATTATTCTGGCCAATCCTTGTGAAAAAAGAAATGTTTTCAAAACAATCCCAATTGTGTTATAGCATTAGTTGTACCAATAGTGATTTCATTTTATTTTCTCTTTTTCACTTATTTTGTTTAAATTTAGATTTATTTTCTGATTTTATTTTTCAAATTTTTGACACTTTATGCTGGCATATTGAACACTTTACTATTAAACACTCAATTGATGCATTGCCCTATTGGGAAATTGAAGTTTCATATTATGATCATGAACATCAAAAGCTATTAATATTTCAATTTCAATCAATGCTAATGTTTTATCAAAATTTTCTATCTTCTCAAAGGAAGTGTCAACAAGAGAATGTATTTTTACAATCTGGCCAGCGATCCAATTCAATTAATAATCTTCCATTATATCTAACATATTTCCATCCATTTTCATTAATTCATTTGAAAAATATTTGGAAAGTTTCTCTTCATGGAAGATTGTTAATAGTTTAACACTTACACATAACACCAACAATTTTTTCCAAGCCTTTGAATTTAAAAGCTCATATCTACAATCTGGCCTATCATCTCCTCTTTTGAACATTTCCCAATCCTTAATGGAAGCCCATCCAGATTTTTATGGTCCAATTGGAATTCAGTTGGAAATGACATTTCAATAAAAGGTGATTGTAAATAAGATGCTAACAGTAACTATACATTCTAATTTCATATTTAGCTTTCTTACTTTAATTAAATTTGTATTTCTACTACTAATATTTTAACTGTACCTATATGCAGAAATTAAAATGAGATACTGGTTACATTGGAAATATGACTATACCTAGTCATTTTTATGTATATGGTTAGAATAGCAGTAGAATTAATTTAGTTTGTTTGTTTTATGTAGTTAATTTATTCTTAATAGTTTTGCAGATATAAAAAATAAAGCAAAGCAATCAGCCCTTCTCATACACGTTCAGTGAAACATTTTCTCCTCATCGGAAACTTTTTTATTCTTGCTTCCCATTTTTAAATCAAAATCTATTGCAACAATACCTCTACTCATGACTATATCTCTACCTATTTTGAATAATGTCTTGACTAAATTCAATTGAGTTTGCACTTGGCACCAATCATCTCATAGCCACTTTTCTTAATTTCGAGATTTCGTTCTAAGATTTTCCCTTGAAATTAATATAGCAAAGATTTCGATGATACAAAGCTTCCTGACATCATTATCCCATGAACAATATAACTGTCTGAGCTCAAAAGCTTAATACTAATTTAATTATTATTAATCAGTCTAAATTTTCACTATAATCAGATTAAGTTTATGTTATTTTCCTTGAAATTGGTTAAAATGACCTTAATGGTGTCTGTGCTATTATGCACACATTTCAATCTATAATTATATTCCTTCATAATGAGTGGCTTTATCATAGTCTGATCTTTAGTTTATTATCTGATGCTGCAATACGCATCATATTTATTTAATAAAGGCATTATTGAACAATCACTATAACAGTCCAGATTCTTCTCAAGTTAATTCATAATGAACATAGGTAATAAATTGTTGTTGCAATTCAAAATGGAGCACATTCTCATTTTCATTTCTGATGAATTCTATGAATTTCAAATTTTCTGAACATGAATAATTGATTTCTTTTAGCTTGATTTCCCACTCTAATTTAGAATAAATAATGAGATGATTTTGAAAAAAGTCGGAATTTTGATAAATCCAAGGAAGAATTTCAATATTCATGAGGTAAACTTTACAGACAATTTCTTTCCACGTATGCATTTACAAGTTCATTCTCATTTATTTTCTATTTTCTTTAGTTTATTTCTGATTCTTACTCTGTTTCATTTGCATTTTTCCATTTATTTTTGGAACTTGAAGTAAGCAGCACGCCCATTTCAAATTTGCAAGAAGTTCAAGGAAATTTTATTTTTGATTCATTAGAATTTGAGTATTCTTTAAATTTTCTTTCTTTCATTAGAAAACCCAATAGACATTTAAAATAGTATCAGAAGATTCATATTGGAACATTTCATATCATCGATACTACAAAATCCATACATCTCCGATGTTCATTTTCGCTTATTCTTCGATAAAATGACTTTACCAATATTGTGTTGTTCACACAATTCTAGACCCGCTATGAAATTTAAATTAAGTACATAAAAGTATTGCATCGATTCAATTGCAATAATGGTAAGGTCATAATTTTAAAAGTATCGATGTCTCGGATCAGATATGATAATAAATTTATAGGGTCCCTTCTTCATCGCATACCGGCGTATCAAAATTATTACATCGTGTAATTAAGTTTGCCGATCGCCGATTTATTTTGAGATCCAAAGTCGGTCCCACCTAAGAACCACGTCATCCTTCGCATTCTCGCTATCGCAAGAATCATATTGGCATTTCCGACATGACTATTTTCCAATATTCCGATATGCCAATATCGCAATCGCTTCATCGTATTTTTTATGCTTATATCACAATTCCAAATCTATGATGTGTGATGTACGATGTGCAATGTGCGAAGTACAAAGCACGACATGACTATTCCCCGATCCTTGATATAACATTTCTTCAATATTGTGATCACTCCATCTCATCGCATGTTTCATATCGCAAATTTGCCATTGCAGCTTCCGATGCGATAGACTTCAATGCATGCCTCTATGCCATTAACATTTAATCAATATATGGCATATCAACAAAGGTGAAATTTTGCAAATTGAACTTTAAGCATGGTGAAGAAACATGCAATGTGAATCATCCGATAAGGTGTTGGGTTGTATGAAATATTTTAAAGCAATCTTGGGTAACTGCTATGGTACTAAAGCAATTGATGAAAAATTTGCAGCATATTTAAATCATTTCAATTTCTCATATATTTGAGTTTTAAATATATAATTCCATAATTAATATGAAATTCAAAAATCTCTCTATCCCCACATTTAAATTTCATTATCTTGGATTTGGTCTTAATTCTAGACAATTTATAAAAATCATGGAGTTTATATGAAACTTATAATATTTTGAGAACATTCATCACTACATATTCTCATTCTCATTTTTGATGCATTTGTTTTAATTTTGATTCCCTTGAACACAAAGCATTCCGTTTTTTACATTTTGTTTCTTGCTTTAGTTTAAATAAAAATAAATAATGATTTTGGTTTATAGGATTTTGGTTAGTTTGACTTCTTCATGTTTTTAATGTTAACTAAAAGAAGAAGTCAGATATTATTGGAGAAACTGATACTAATGCAGGAGCATCCAGACTTAGCCAGCAATGTGAAGTTTATTCACATGTTGTGGCTAAACAAGTTGAAATTCATTGACTTGATGGGTCAAAGGCAGTTTTACTAAGAGGGTTTGATCTCTCAAGAAATGAGTTGTATTTCATTATTGTAATAAGTTATAAATTGTCTTATTTTAGGTTAAAGGATTAGTTGTTAGCATGGGTGTGAGATAGAGCTAGGAATTAGAAGATTTATTGTTAGATTTATTAAAAATAGGGATTTATTTGTTAGATACAATTAGAGTGGTATCTGACTTATAAAAATGAGGGAAAATGTAATGAAAAAGAGATAGGATTGAGTAGTGGATTTAGTAGAGTGAGAGCAAGATAGTGTGTGGATTGTATTTTCGAGACAGAGGACTTTATTTGTGTAATCAAGCCCAAGGTCGAGACTATATAATCTTTTTAATATGAATGAATTGATGTTGTGTGCATAATTATATATATGCATCATGTGCATATCTTCGAGTGATTGTTTTCCCTGTATTTAGATGTGATATTGATGCTTGCTCTGCTTTCCATGCTTTATAATAAATAACACTGAGTTAAAAGAGTAATCAGCACATTTATTATATCGTTTTGGTTCCGTAAGCGGAAAACTCAGTTTACACTAAAAATCAATGCAAAACACATTCAGATCTAGAATCTAGACTTCAAATTTTATAGACGGAGATTTTTAATGCTATCGAGTCCATGGAACCCAATCACATCGCTTCAGTGGAGGGGAATCGACTTGTTGAATCGCCGAATTCTGACATAGCGATACAATCGAGAGGGGAATAGCAAGAGGAGAAATGAAAGGGAATAATAAATAAGAGAGAAGAAATAAGAATAATACCTTTGGGAACAAACAACTCCTCTTATTAGGCCGAGTCAAAGGCGAAATCCTTGGATTCATACGGCTCCTCGAAAATTCACTAAAGGTTTTCTTCATTCCTCCTCACCTAAACAACTGGGAGGGGGTTGATAATTCAAGGGAATTGACAATTATTAATGGAATTAGTGACTTCGCTTACTCAAACCAGGTAGAGGAGGAGAGCTTGTCACACGACATTGCTTCGTCAGGCTTTCGCCCATTGTGGAAAATTCCCCCTTATTGCTTATTACCTTTCCTTTCTCCTCTTGTTATTCCCCTCCCCCTCCCTTCTCTCTTATTTCTTATTCCCTTTCCTTTCTCCTCTTTCTATTCCCCTCCCCCTCCTGAAATATTATACAGAAGGATTGATAGTCTATTGGGTCCACGAAGTGCTATCGCATCGGTGCTTTGAAGTGCAGGAAGTTTAGACAATGGCATTACGATTTTGAATCGGTTGATTAGATCATGGTTGTTAGATCACGATCTATCGCAACCGTTGGATTGCGGAAGTAGTCTCACTACAGTAGACAGTATTTCGGTCGCGTCGAAATATGTAAGCGGTTTCAAAGGTCTAACACCCGATTCCACTGAAACGTTACCACGTAGCAAGGGCGGAGGGAATAAAACCATATATCGGGTAGTTAACACCCAATCCACTGTTCCACCTGAAATCTCTAACAACCCTCAAATCTTACCGATCTAGATCTATTGTTCTGAAGCATCGACATGTTGACTTTGGCGTACGATAAGCACGTCGATATAAAAAGGTAATTTTCAGTGTTTCGGCTTGTTTTTTTAATGTATTTCAATTCAAAAGCAAAATAGTGAGACATAGTTAAAAAGGGTGATCCATGGGGTGAAGAGGTATGGAGTCTGCATACGAGAATGGAGACAATTGAGACTGGCCAAAGAAGAGCACCTGATGAAGGAGATGAAAGTTCTTCATAAAAATATCCTGCAGAGGAGGTAGTAGACGAAGAAAATGAAACTGCCAAAGTCCTTAAGATGTTGGCAAAAGTAGGAGGAAAACTTAAGGCAGAAATCTCAATGTATGAACGGAGTCTGAACGCAAAAGAGCTAATGGATTGGATCAAATCCTTAGACCAGTACTTTGACTATGAAGAGATTGATGAGGGGAAGAGAGTGAAGTTTACATTTACTAGATTGAAGGGTCATGCAGCTATCTGGTGGGACAAATTACAAACATCAAGAACGAGGAAAGGGAAGTCCAAGATCAAGCTATTGGACAAAATGGTAAGTAAAATGAAATCCAAGTTTTTTCCTAAAGACTATCATTTGAATCTTTTTAAGCAATTGCAAAATTTAAGGCAAAAAGGAATGTATGTTAATGAATATACAGAAGAATTTTATAGATTGAATATTAGAGCAAGGCATGTAGAGGATGATGTGGAAAAGGTAGCTAAATATATCAATGGCTTAAGGTATGACATACAAGATGAGATTAGCATGTTAAGTTTGAAAACTGTTGAGGATGCCTATCAAGCAAGTTTGAAGGTAGAAGAGAAGATATTAAGGAAACAAAATGAAAATAATAGAGGAAAAAGCTCAATAAGAGGTAGGGGAACTACCAGACCAAGGGGACAACAACATCAACATGAAGCAGGAAGCTCAAGTAGTGGACCACCGCAGAGGGAAAAATCTAACAGAGGAAGATTTTTGCCCAGAGGAATAGGGTGAGGAAGAGATGTTTGGTGTTATACATGTGGAGAATGGGGACATATGTCATGGGATTTTCCCCATAATAAACCAACAAGTCAAAAGAATGGGAATGTGGCTGAGGCTAGAACCACCTCGACTTGTGGAAAAGGAAGAACCCCTTGAGGTAGGTGAATCTCTGTTATTGAGAAGGACTTTGCTTAGGGCAGAGCTGGAGATTGGAGAACCAGCACAGAGGAAGAATTTGTTTATAACTACCTATAAATCCAAAGGTAAGTGTTGCAAAGTAATAATTGACAATGGAAGCACTGACAATATTGTTTGTACAGAGATGCTGAACAAGCTCGAATTAACAAAGACCATGCACCCTACTCCTTACAAGGTATCGTGGTTACAGAAGGGACATCAGATTATTGTGACTGAACAATGCAAAGTGGAGATACAAATTGGTACGTATAAAGATGAGATATTATGTGATGTAATTCCCATGGATCTATGTCATGTATTGCTAGGAAGACCCTGGAAATTTGATTGAAAAGTTATTCATAATGGAAGAAGAAACACTTATACTCTAGAGAAGGATGGAACTAAACACACACTTCTACCATTGAAGGACGATGCTGACAAAGGAACAACTAGAAGTAGTATTATGTTGATAAGTGGAAAGGAGCTGCTACAAGAAGTAGTGAAGAATGAGGAGTTTCATTTTTCTATTGTGGGAAGACCAAAGGTAACTTTGACTTCCAGAAACTTGTATGATTTGCCTGAAGAAGTTAAAATGTTGTTAGATGATTTTGTTAATATTATTATGGATGAGTTGTTGAATGCATTGCCACCGATCGGGAGTATTATTCATCATATTGACCTAATACCAGGAGCAAGTTTTCCAAATAAAGCATCATATAGATTAACTCCTCAAGGGAATGCAGAAGTTGGAACACAAGTGCGATAGTTGATGGATAAGGGGCTAATCAGAGAATGGCGTATGTGCACAGATTCCAGAGCTATCAACAAGATCACAGTCAGGTACATATTTCCTTTGCCACACATGGATGATTTAATGGACTGTTTGAGTGGATCAAAATACTTTACTAAAATAGATTTGAAAAGTGGATATCATCAAATAAGAATCCGAGAAGGCGATGAGTAGAAGACTGCATTTAAAACAAATAGTGGATTGTATGAGTGGTTAGTGATGTCATTTGGACTCACTAATGCACCTACCACATTCATGAGATTAATGAATGAAGTCTTGAAGGAATATGCAGGCAAGTTTTTTATTGTTTATCTTGATGATATTCTATTTTTAGTAAAAGTAAAGAAGAACATTTAGAACATCTAAAGTTGGTCCTAGGAACTCTACAGAAAAAGAAACTACTAATAAATCTAAAGAAATGTAGTTTCATGAAGGAAGAACTAGTTTACTTGGGATTTGTGGTTTCTAAAGAAGGCTTGAAGATGGATCCATAGAAAGTCCAAGCAATTTGGAACTGGCCTACTGCCGGAAATATATTTGAGGTAAGAAGCTTCCATGAACTTGCAAGTTTTTGTAGAAAGTTTATCAAAGGCTTTAGTCAGATTTGTGCACCAATTCTTGAAACAATCAAAGAGATCAATGAGCCATTTAAGTGGAGAGAAATAGAAGACATGAATCTCAATTGGCTGAAGAAGAAGATCACAAAAGAACCAATTTTGGCTTTACCTGATTTTGAAAAAGTCTTTCAAGTAGAAATAGATACAAGTGGAGTTGTAGTTGGAGCAGTTCTGAGTTAGGAGCAAAGGTTGATAGCATTCTTCAATGAGAAATTGAATGATGCAAAGAAGAAATATTCTTCTTAAGATAAAGAGTTTTATGTTATTGTGCAGGCCTTAAAGAAATGGATACATTATTTCTTGTCAAAGGAATTCATATTGTATTCAGACAATCATGCCTTACAGTTCATCAATAACCAGCTAAAGTTGAATCGGAAACATGCTAAGTGGGTAGAATTTCTGCAAAGCTTTACTCTTTGTAATAAAGCACAAGAGTGGTAAGTCAAATAAAGTAGCAGATGCATTGAGCAGGGTAAGTTTTATTGTGCAAGAATTCAAAGTGGGTGTTGTAGGATTCAAGGAAATGATTGAAATGTATAAGGATGATGAAGATTTCAAATGTATCTATACAACAGTTTAGAATCCAATGATTCATAACAAAAGTTAGTTGTTGGACTATCTCATTCAAGGAGGCCTCTTGTTTAAAAACAACAAATTGTGTATTCCCAAATGTTCCATGAGTGAAAACATAATAAAGGAGAAACATAGTGGAGGATTATCTGGTCACTTTGGACAAGATAAAACATTTGCTCATGTGAATTCTTTTTATTATTGGCAAAAAATGTAGACAGATGTGTTGAGCCTCAAACCTACACTTCTTTACACATCCTCTCAGCCTCCTTTTCCTATTCATTTCCTTCTTTTGCCACTCATTCCCTCCATCAAATTGTTCAAATCATTGTATTTTAGGACTTTTTACATGGTTTGCTAATTATGCTAATGACTGTGTTGTTGGTTTAGAATTTTGGTTCAAAGTGCTGTGTTTCTGCAGCT
>APFE030895668.1:40452-105000 GCA_000404065.3 Pinus taeda | reverse complement strand
AAGATCTACCAAAATTTTTGTGGGGAGAAGCAACGAAGACTGCAGTATACATCCAAAATAGAAGTCCTCACATCACTTGGCAATATAACTCCATAAGAATTCTTCACTGCGAAGAAACCTAATATTGATCATCTCCGAATATTTGGGTGTCTTGTATATATTCACATACCCAAGGACAAAAGAAAGAAGCTAGATCCCACAAGCAAGAAAGGAATCTTCGTTGGATATAGCAACTCTTCCAAAGCTTACAGGATCTACATAAAGGAAGGACATCAAATAGAAGTAAGCAAAGATGTAATTTTTTATGAGATCATTGCCTTCAAGAAATCCAAGGATCTCCCATTTGATTATGATGAGGAGGATCTTCCTATATTTGAGGAAGAAGTTACTAAGGAAGGAGAAGTCTTTCATCATGAAGAAGAAGGTACCAGTGAACCAATCACTCTCCCTAAAGGAAGAAACATACCTAACTGGTTAACCTATACACTTCAAGAAGCAGAAGCTCACACTGCAAGAGGAATGTTCGGAGAAAGCAAGAAACTGAAAAGATACTCAAGATATGCAACATACATGTCAAAGCTCATTGAAAATGAACCTTCCACTTTTACATAAGCAGCCAAACATCAAGAATGAAAGAATGAAATGAATGAGGAATACCAATCCATTATGAAGAATGGAGTCTGGAAAATTGTCCCAAGACAAGAAGACAAATCAATAGTAACCTCTAAGTGGCTATATAAGATCAAGCATGCTATAGATGGAAGCATATATAAATTCAAGGCAAGATTCATGGCTCGAGGCTTCTCTCAAGAAGAAGGCATTGGCTATGAAGAGACCTTTGCTCCCATAGCAAGGTATACCATGATTTGATCTCTGATATCATCAATGGGATGGAAGGTACATCAAATGGATGTCAAAACAACATTCTTGAATGACACCATAGATGAAGAAGTCTACATAGAGAAACCATTGCGATTTGAAGTAAAGGATAGATAAACTCATGTTTGCACATTGAAGAAAGCATTTTATGGCCTCAAGCAAGCCTATAGGGAATGGTATGCTAGAATGGATGCATACTTGCAAAGGTTGGGTTTCAAGAAAAGCACGACAAATCTCTACATCAAAGTAGAGAATGATGAACCTACCATCATTCTTCTATATGTAGATGATCTTTTAATAACTGGTGTTGAAGAAAGAATTCAAGAATGTAAGAAATTGTTGGCAATTGAATTTGATATGAAGGATCTAGGACTTATGCATTATTATCTGGGACTGGAAGTCTAGCAAGAACCGAATGAAATCTACCTGGGACAAGGAAAGTATGTGATTGAGTTATTGAAGTAGTTTGATATGATGTAATGCAAACCCATGACAACTCCGATGATCATAGACTTGAAAATGTTAAGGAATTTTGAATCCATTCCAGTGGATCCTACTAAGTACAGACAACTGATTGGCTCCCTGATGTATCTGGTGAATACTCGGCCAGACATATGTTTTGCAGTGAATGTTCTCAGTCAGTTTCAAATGGAGTCAAGACATGATCATTGGATAGTTGCCAAGCACACATTGAGATATCTGCAAGGAACCACCCACTATTGCCTAAAGTATGAAAAAGGAAAAGATGTTCATCTTGAAGGATTTACTAATTATGATTGGGGAGGCAATGAGAAGGATTGAAGAAGCACTACAGGAGGATGTTTTAGCTTGTGATCCTCCATGGTCTCTTGGATGAGCAGAAAGCAAGAGACAATGGCTTTGAGTAGTGCCAAGGCCGAGTACATTACAGCCTATGAAGTGAGCAAGGAAGCGGTCTGGTTAAGAAAGATGTTACCTAATCTGTTTGCAGGACCATTGGATCCTGCCATAATACATTGTGATAATACCAGTTGTATAAGACTATCTGAGGATTCGGTATTTCATTGAAAGACGGAGCACATAATCAACAAGTACCACTACATTTCAAATTTGGTACAAGATGGTGTACTAAAGTTGGAGTATGCCCCCACAAATGATCAAACTGTTGATATTTTGACAAAATCTCTTCCCAATAAGAAGCTTGTGTATTTTAGAAACAAGGTTGGATTGGTTGACATATCTTCCCTAGTTGAGAGGAAGAGATAGACACATCATTCTTGTCTTCATTTTGGAAGAAATAATGGAGGATTGAGTAATCATCTGGCATTTTATACTCTTTGAGGATGTGGTAGGACATCCAAGATAAGAGTAGGCAAGAGGACCGATATTCTTTTAGGGTTGGGGACCCAAGATAAGAATAGTCCTAGAAGTTCATACTCAGTGAACACCCGAGTGGGCATGTACCTTTAGAGACAATGATGAAGGTGTTTATAATCATTGGTCTCACCAACATTGTGCTCTGATCTATTAAGAGATAGAGTTTTTAGTCAAGGCCTTACTATGTGACAATGTTGCTTATAATGATGCTATACAGATGGGTTACTAGTCCGACTCTTCTTATGAGATCTCTTTACTATTGAGAATAGCCATGTACCATTTATGAATACCTCCCTAGTTAAGAGGGAGTGTTGAAGAAAGTGTAACTAGGTTCGGCCTTCATAATGACTTGTAACTATGATTTTATGTAAAGAATAAACAAATGTATTTATTATATTCCTTGCATCATGGGTTTCATGAGCAAGAAGTGTTTTTTTCATAATTCAAAGACTTCTTCTTGATGTATTTAGGAATTTGTTGTCTTGTCATAAATATAATTAAGAAGTCATGAAGTCATGTTACACATGTAGAAGACATGTCATTTATGTAAAAGTTTCACTCCAAGATATTGTCACTATCCCTCTTACATTTGGCCAAGAGAAAGACAGTATTCTCCTTAAGGAAAAGTTGGCTTATCTCCAGGATCTCATGTCATCCTAGATAGCAACCATAAGTCACTATATAAAGAGTGACTTAACCTCATAACGACAATCATCTAGGACACATCTGATCTAAAACAATATGGATATGAGCGAAGAGCTAAGGGTAATACAGTGAGGAAGGAAGGCTACTACAAGTGCATAAATATCTCAAATGATATCGAGCTAAGTTTGTCTCATCTTTGTCATATTAGCGAAGGATCGAAGACTATTATAGGACAATGACAATTCAGTTAAGGGCTACATTAAGTGTGTAACTATGATAGAAAAAGACCAAAGTCAGAGAGGCCCTTGTGGACTGAAGGAAGAGATTAGTGGAAGTCAAAGACTATGTCTAGGGCTGTGAAAAAAAGAGACCAAGACTCTCTAAGTGACAGTGCCATAACAGTGCGAAGGATAAGAACTTAAGTGATACAGTGTGAATAAGGAAGATTGCGATATGAAGGATGAAGAGTGCAAGAGATAGTGGCAAGTGTCTTGAAGGTAAACTTGTGTCAAGTGTCCTTGTCAAGGGTCTTGGTATTCGTCAATTGAAATATATATAAGAAGAGATTGAAGGGTTTTCATCTCAAGGGGAGAGGTTTTGCCTTGGCTTGGACCCTACATCTTGTGTACTTGTATTTTTTTGATCTTCTTGTTTTGATAGTTGTTTGATGATTGAAGAACACACTAACATAAAGAAGTTAATTCTAGAAAGCAAAAAGACATCACTAATAGTTATCATAGAAGGAAGAATCATTAATGTTAAATTGCCCTAGATTCTTCAACATCATGTTTGGCCAATGTAAGACTTACCACATGAAGAAGGAATTTTGTAGACTCTTGATCCTTGTATGGGGTCAAACTTATCTTTAGCTTATCAAAATAATTGTCTGAGGGTTTTGTGGTGCTTGAAAATTGTCTTAATGTACTTTTTGGAAATAATCTTGGCAATAACATCGATGGTTCCTTTTATGTAAGTGAGAGATACTTATCCAAGATTTGTTAATTTGTCGCATCCAAGTCTTCTTTCTTTTGCACAATATGTTATTGAAGACAACCTTAGACCAAATGTCCTCCTCCATTTGCTTATTTTTTTTTTAAATATCTTATGAGTCACACCATAACAATTGCTCAATAGGAGTAGCCCCTGTTTCACTTAGCAAGATATCATAAGGAATTGAACTTTTAATTTTGAACTTGTGTGTAATCAAGTGTTTGTGTATTTTCTCAACTGGTTTCCATTATAAGTCAGATTTATTGCTAGCTCACAATTCACAGCCATAGAGAACTACCGTAATCACTAATAGCCCAAAAAGAGTTTGGGCGATCTTCCAATCCCATAGCTCAGCCTCCCTACACCAATTTTGAAAAGCATAAAATGTTTTATAACCTCCCAAAGTTCTTTTCTTTATGTAGCTTTCCCAACTTAGATTTTTGTTGAAGTCTATTTTGAGGTATTTGTAATCTACAACTTCTTCAAGAGTGTTTCCTTTAAAGTGGAACTTATGTTGGATATGCTTTATTTTGTTAGAGAAAACTACCACTTTTGTCTTGCTAATACTTACTTGCATCCCCACCCTTCTATAAAAATGTTTCAGGGAAAGTAAGTGTTCTTGCAAGCTAAGAGTAGATTTAGTAATGAGAATAAGGTCATCCACATACAAAAGAAGCCTTTTAACAAACTCTCCCAATTGAACACCAGCACTTCCTTGTAAGTTTAACCACTCTTGCTTGACCCCGATATCACTCCTGAAAATATGGGAGATGCATGCTAAAGTTCTGATTTTGACTTTCACCTCTTCATACAATCTATGAACAACCACTCTAAAATGCATAAGAACCCTAAGTTCCTCCATTTTGTGCGAAAGCTTATCCCCAGGGACTGTGTCAAAATCTTTTTTGAAATCAACAAAGTGACAAAAGGCTTCGTCCTTTTTCTCCCAAACTTTTTCAATGATGCGCCTTAAAGTTATATTGTGATCAACCGTGGAATGTTTAGGTCTGAAACATGCTTGCTCTTTAGCATGTTTATCTCTTTCGTCCACCTACTTTCTAGTTTTATTTTCTATCATACTCCCAAATAACTTTCCAAACAAAGGATTTATCATTATGGTCCTATAATTGGAGGGACTATTGACGTCACCACTCTTGGAAAGAGGTATTGCTAGATTAATTGTCCAATCTATGGGGAACCCCTGTCAAATGATGTAGTTGAAAATTTTTGTAATGTGAGGAACAGGAACCTTTAAACCCCACTTTAGATACTTTGCCTAAGGTTCAACTACGTCTTTTTCTTTTCCAACACCCAGCTTCTTAATACCCATCTCGACCTCGTACATGGTGAAAAGCTAATTAGTAGTGTTGACCAAAGGGGGAGGGTCAACATTGGGATCTTGATCGTAAAGTTGCCTTGCATACTCAAACCATTGAGAAGTTGTAATAATATTTGTGGTTTGCCTATTTCTCGATTGGAGCTCCTTCCAAGATAACATGGCGTTATTTTTCCGAAGGAAGATTGGTTCTTTCATCCTTGAGACCATGAAATAAACTTATTTCTTTCTTAAAATATGCTTGTAAAATTTGAGGTTTATGTTATTCTTGTTTGACTCTTTCAAATTTCTCCTTGACTTTTTGCATTCCTCATCAAACCAAGCATTAACCGAAAAGTAATTTTTTCAAACTTCATAGTTTTTGCTCTTTTGCACTCTACAAGTGAAATTTGAATTAAATGTGTTAGCTTGTGACTATCAAGGCCATGGAATAGAATTTTCTCCTTCTCCAAAATCCTCTCTAACATCATATTGAAGGTATTATAGTTTTTTGAGTCGAAAGAATTTTGCCCTTTAAGAGAGTTTGTTGAATACATTTATTTTTCATCCCACGATGCTTCTTCCTAATCTAAGAGAAACTTAAGTAAATTGGTTTATGATCATATTTTAAATCCCAAAGTTACTCATTGTTGAGCCTCAAACCTGCACTTCTTTACACATCCTCTCAACCTCCTTTTCCTATTCATTTCCTTCTTTTGCCACTCATTCCCTCCATCAAATTGCTCAAATCATTGTATTTTAGGACTTTTTACATGGTTTGCTAATTATGCTAATGACTGTGTTGTTGGTTTAGAATTTTGGTTCAAAGTGCTGTGTTTCCGCAGCTCACACAGGGTTTCCGCAGCTGATCCCGGTTTCCGCAGCCAACCCCAGATTCTGTAGCTGTTTTATTAAATGATATGTTCCAGGTGTCCTCCGGGAAGAAGAGCCACATGGGCAAGTTCGTGGAACCAAGGACATGGTGTGTGTCCTTCCAGCTCACCCAAACCGGTCATAAAAACTCGTGGTCAACGAGGAGGCAACTACGGTCAACAGAAGTCATTGGCGGTGGCACGGCTCTGCGTGTTCTGTTTTAGAGCATGTGAAGAACAGGTGGCATCTTCCTCAGCCACGAAGACAGTGGGAAACATGAATCCAAAAGCGGATTGAATGCCCACAACGACCGTTGCCTAAATCCGAGGACGCAGCATGACTACGTGTTTTTACACAGCTGCTTGAATAGCTTAGTTTTCGTTAAGTTAGTTTGCTTTCCTCTGTTATAAATAAAGCGTCTTTGAACGCTGGATAGTTAGCCGCTGATATGTCGTTTTGAACACCCCACTGTACTTTCTATTTTGATACATAATATATGAGAAGATTGTTTTCCGTTTGAGCGTGTAACTGATCATTGAGCTGGCTGGAGTAGGCAGAGGGCCCCTGTTTACTGAAGGCCTGTATAGTACTCTTTAATTTTCTGCATTTCTTTTTCTCATTTTATGGATAATAGTTGTACAGAATGCCTTTGATTGCTGTGTTTTGATCATGTACAATAGCTGTATATAAATCTTGAATTCTTCTTATTTATATTTCTGCACTTTTCCATGACTGATCAGTGTGTTATGCAGGTTTCTTAGGTGTGCCCAGGACAGTTTCTTTCTTTTCTTTTTCACAACTAGTGACACTTGTGATCATCTTGTCTATGTTGCTGACCTTCCTTGTTTTGCAGCCTTTATTTCCTTACTATCATTTCTTTAATTTGCATAATTGCTTTCTGCTTTTAGACATCAAGTTGTTTATCTATTGATGGTTTCTTCTCCATAATTTAATATCTTCATTGAGGACCAAAATATCACTTAGCACAGCTTGGTTTAGTTGCTCAAGAACTCACAATTTCTTGGCTTATTTTTAACTGTTTCTCACATGATATATTCAGTTAAAAGACAAGAGGTTAAGAACAAGTTAAAGTATTTGTGACTAGTCTTTCTTTTATGTAGATTTACTTCAGTTTCGCATTGCTTAGTTTTTATTTTAGCTAGATTTGACATAGATTTCATCTTCATTTTCTTGCAGCAGCAGAGATACTAGGCCAATGTCATTAGTCTTTTATTTGATGCCTTTATTTTCCTTTAAGAGTTGATTTCATTTCAGTTGTTGTCCAAGCTTTCTTGTAGAATACTTTTAAGTTATAAGAAATCATTTAAAGCTCATCACAATCTCACACACTTCACTTGCTTTATTTCATTTCCATCACATCACAGTAGGAGAGATATACTTGAAAACAAACTTAAAAAGTTAAAAACGACAAAAGCTTAAGAAACAGTTGCCTAAGTACATACAGTACACCTCACTTCATAAGCTTACGAGCCCCGGGTTGACATTTAAAAGTTGCAATTTAGACATCACTAAATTGACCAAACAAGATGTTAAAAACTTTGTTGAGAAATGTAGGATATGTTAGCATGCTAAGGAAGGAGTCAGAATACAGGATTGTATCAGCCATTGCCAATACCAAACCGACCATGGGATGCAGTTAGCATGGATTTTGTTCTGGGATTACCAAAAACCCAGAGAGGGAATGATTCTATTTATGTTGTAGTAGATGGATTTTCCAAAATGGAACATTTCATTGTTTGTAAGAAGACAAGTGGTGCAACACATATAGCTAATTTATTCTTTTCAAAAATTGTAAGATTACATGGATTACTTGTAATTATTGTGTTTGATAACGATACCAAGTTTGTAGGGCATTTTTGGAGAACTCTTTGGAAGAAACTGGGAGCTAACCTTAGTTTTAGTTCAGCATACCATCCTCAAATAGATGGACAGACTGAAGTAGTAAACAGGAGCTTGGAGAATATGTTGAGAAGTTTAGTGTATCAAAATCCTAAGTAGTGGGATTTAGAACTAGCTCAAGCTGAGTTTGCTTATAATGATACTCCAAAGTGAAGTACTTGAATGAGTCCATTTCATATTATTTTTGGAATGAATCCAAGAGGTTTATATAAGCTCAAAGATTTAGGTAAACAGGAGATCAGAAGTGCAAAAGATGAAGAGTTTGCAGAACAGATGCAAAGACTACAAGAAGAAGTCAAAGGCAAATTACAGGAAAGCAGCAACAAACTTTCATCTCAAAAATATATTTGGAAATATTATAAATAACAGATTGCAGAATGTAATAAAGGGATGCTCTCCTCTACAATTTTGGAATTCTAAAAGCATTTCTGCAATAGGAATTTAGAGTTGTAGGAGGGAGGAGAGAAAATCTCAGATCTGAGGATTATTGAGGATTTTTCCTTTGTATCTTGAATTATGTATGATGGGTAGAGTTTACACTATTGAAGCTCCAGTTTTGAAAGCAAAATTTCAAGCAATGTAAAGGACTGTCGAAGACGAGGGTCAGAGAAATGGATTTAATAAATTGGTATTTCTAATACTACTTTTTCAAATACTAGTTTCTTTTTTATGATAACAAGAATGTGTCATTTTATTCATGTTTGTGCACTTGTGTTGATATGGGTAATTTGTCTCAATATTTTTATTATGTAACTCTGCTCTTATGGATTAAATCCTAATTTCTAAGTAACTATTTACTCTAAATCTGTCTTATAAAACTGATTTATTAAAAAGTGATGTGTTGTGAACTATTTCCGCATATTATTGTTTAATTATTGGATTTACTGATCTGACAATCATATCATTTTTGTGAATTACTTCCTGAGTGTTGCTGGTCTATTATTTCAGTTAAGAGGTCTCAATATGATGTGTTTCGGTATTCACGAATTTCAGTTAATTGAATTACTTCATTAGTCTGATATTAACTAAAAGCCATACATATTTAAATCCTTATCATTTAATTACCTTGCTCTTAGTTGCGTTAGATCTATATTTGCCTAATTTAGATAGGATTAGGATTAGTTTCTTTTGTTTGCATTATAGAATAATTTTGCATTTAGATTAAGTTATACATTCTTTTAAGTCATCTTCTCAAAGAGGCAAAATTTTATTTGTGGTTTGGCTGAACCCAAATCAGCTTAAAGGTCATTCTCTTGCGCAATCAATAAGAAGAAGTGATCTGATATCCCTATCTATTGGTAGTTAAAGATACATTGTAAACCAATAGCGATAGGGAAAAGGTAACTGGACCTAGTTAAACCAATCGAAGCCACTAGTCCAAACTGAAAAGGAGTTGCTTTAAGGTCCGGACCGAGTGGTTATCCCACAATGTTGAGGCAAACATTTTTGGCCCTCAACATTTTTGGCGCTAGAAGGAGGGCCTGAAACTTGTTGTTTATTGGAGTCTTTTCAATTTTAACATTTTATTTAAATCAGGATGGCTCCTCTTAAACTTCCAATTTGGAGTTGTATCCATGGACGAGCATCTTCCAATACTCCACCCGAAGTGGTAAGACTCTTGTCTCAGGTAAAGTTTAATGGTAAGAGAAATTCTTCTGCTATTAATTATGTTTTCCAATTTATTCAAAAAGTTTCAAATTATGATTTTCAAGGAATTGATGAAGGCATTTTATGCAGAATTTTTACTCTCACATTCATGGAAAAAGCCATAAATTGGTGTAGAACTCTTCCAGTTGCCTCAATTCACAGCTGGAATCAATTTGTTACAATTTTCATTTGTAAATTTGACGGCTATGATTATGAATAGGTATGTGATGAAATGGAATACCTATAAAGATTTGAAAATGAGTCTGTTATAAATTTTAATATTCGATTTCATTTTAATTGTTTAAAATTTAAAGTCGAAGATAAACCTACGGAAGAAGAATCACTAGATTGGTTTGAATATATTTGTTCTCTTCCTCCCATTCCCGATCCATATGAAATTAGCTCAAGATTTGTTCCATCCCCTTCCAACATAAATGTGAATTCAAATATGGACGTGAAAATAAATTATGATGAAGTGGTTTCACAAAGCTTAGAAAATATTTCTAACCAAATGCAAGAAAACAATAGCAACAATTTTGGAGAAAAAGTTGCCTTGAAATCTGAAAGTTACTCTGCAATGAATTCAGAAAATCAGATTGCAAATCATCAAGTACAAGCAGCAATCAAAGTAAATAATAACATGTAAACTGTTGTACAAATTTCTGAATTTTTTCATGATGAAAAAATGCCAAATTCAGAGAACTAAAGCACAATTCTTCAAGAAAGAACGAGTAGACAAAGCAATGATCTACAATCTGAAATTTACAATGAGCATAATGTACAAGAGTTCTCAAATAGAGACATTTTTAATTGCATTATTTCAGATTCACATTTTTTCCTTTATCCTGATATTTTTAATGAAGGTCATTTTTCCCCTCTTGGTATTAATGATATTTCAGAAAATAAAGAGGTTGATCTAAATGAATTACCAATAAGTTTTTATCAAGATGGAGAAACATTTATTGATCATTCTTTTGCCATTAATGAACATGAAATTTTTATTCCTCCTTGTATTGATATATTGGACAAGATCGAAGGAAATTCCAGAGAATATTGCGAAGTCGTTTATGATAATTACTCTAACATTGAGGATAATGATTTCTATCCTCATGAGAAAATTCAAATAACATTGGAGAATGAGGAACGTTTCAATTTAGAAATTATTTCAACCAATCCTCATTCTAGAGTAGCAAATTATCTTCATGATTTCACCATTCGAGAAAACATTCCAATTTATGATTCATATCATGATCAAGCTCTCATTCCTACTCAATCATAATTCTCTTTCTAATTCACAAGTTGGAATTGGCAATTATTCAAATTCCATTATTCTGGCCAATCCTTATGAAAAAGAAATTATTTCAAAACAATCCAATTGTGTTGTAATATTAGTTATACCAATAGTGATTTCATTTTATTTTCTCTTATTCACTTATTTCGTTTAAATTTATATTTATTTTTTGATTTTATTTTTCAAATTCTTAACACTTTACGCTGGCATATTGAGCACTTTACTATCAAACACTCAATTGATGCATTGCCCTATTGGGAAATTGAAGTTTCATATTATAATCATGAACATCAAAAGCTATTAATATTTCAATTTCAATCAATGATAATGTTTTATCAAAAACTTCTATCTTATCAAAGGAAGTGTCAACAAGAGAATGTATTTTTACAATCTGGCCAGCAATCCAATTCAATTAATAATCTTCCATTATATCTAATAGATTTCCATCCATTTTTCATTAACTCATTTGAAAAATATATTGAAAGTTTTCCTTCATGGAAGATTGTTAATAGTTTAACACTTACACATAACACTAACATTTTTTTTCTAGGCCTTTGAATTTAAAAGCTCATATCCACAATTTGGCTTGTCATCTCCTCTTTTGAACATTTCCCAATCCTTAATGGAAACCCATCCGGACTTTTATGATCCAATTGGAATTCAGTTGGAAATGACATTTCAAAAGAAGGTGATTGTAAATAAGATGCTAACAATAATTGTGCATTCTGATTTCATATTTAGCTTTCTTACTTTAATTAGATTGGTATTTCTATTACTAATGTTTGAACTGTACCTATATGCAGAAATTAAAATGAGAGAGTGGTTACATTGGAAATATGACTATACCTAATCATTTTTATGTATATGGTTAGAATAGCAGTAGAATTAATTTTGTTTGTTTGCTTTATGTAGTTAATTTATTCTTAATAATTCTGCAGTTAAAAAAATAAAACAAAGCAATCAGCCCTTCTCATACATGTCCAGTGAAACATTTTCTCCTCATCGAAAACTTTTTGATTCTTGCTTCCCATTTTTAAATCAAAATCTATTGCAACAATACCTCTACTCATGACTATATCTCTGCCTATTTTGAATAATGTCTTGACTAAATTCAATTGAGTTTGCACTTAGCACCAATCACCTCATAGCCACTTTTCTTAATTTCGAGATTTCCTTCTAAGATTTTTTCTTGAGATTAATATATCAAAGATTTCGATGATACAAAGCTTCTTGACATCATTTTCCCGTGAACAATACAATTGTCTGAGCTCAAAAGCTTAATACTAATTTAATTATTATTAATCAGTCTAAATTTTCACTATAATCACATGAAGTTTATGTTATTTTCCTCGAAATTGGTTAAAATGACCTTAAGGGTGTCCATGCTATTATATGCACACATTTGAATCTATAATTATATTCCTTCATAATGAGTGGCTTTATCTTATTTTGATCTTTAGTTTATTATCTGATGTTGCGCATCATATTTATTTACTAAAGGCATTATTGAACAGTCACTATAACAATACAGATTCTTCTCAAGTTAATTCATAATGAGCAGAGGTAATAAATTATTGTTGCAATTCAAAATGGAGCAAATTCTCATTTTCGTTTCTAATGAATTATATGAATTTCAAATTTTCTGAACATGAATAATTGATTTCCTTTAGCTTGATTGCCCACTCTAATTTGGAATAAATAATGAGATAATTTTGAAGAAAGTCAAAATTTTGATAAACCCAAGGAAGAATTTCAACATTCATGAGGTAAAATTTATAGACAATTTCCTTCCACATATGCATTTACAAGTTCATTCTCATTTATTTTCTATTTTCTTTAGTTTATTTCTTATTCTTGTTCTGTTCCATTTGCAGGTTTCCATTTATTTTCAGAACTTGAAGTAAGCAGCAAACCCATTTCAAATTTGCAAGAAGTTCAAGGAAATTTATTTGTGATTCATTAGAATTTGAGTATTCTTTAAATTTGCTTTCATTCATTAGAAAACCCAATAGAAATTTAAAACAGTATCAGAAGATTCATATTGGAACATTTCATATCGCCAATACTACAAAATCCATACATCTTCGATGTTCCTTTTCGCTCATTTTCCGATAAAATGACTTTACCAATATTGTGTTGTTCATACAATTCTGGACCCGATATGAAATTTAAATCAAGTTCATAAAAATATCACGTCGATTCAATCGCAATAATGGTAGGGTCATAATTTTAAAAGTATCGATGTCTCGGATCGGATATGATATTAAATTCTCATAACAAATTTATCAGGTCCATTCTTCATCGCATTCGGCATATCAAAATTATTACATCGTATAATTAAGTTTGTTGATCGTCGATTTCTTTTGAGATCCAAAGTTGGTCCCACCTAAGAGCCACATCATCCATCGCATTCTCGCTATTGCAAGAATCATATTGGCATTTCCGACATGACTATTTTCCAATATTCTGATATGCTGATATCGCAATCTCTTGATCGCATTTTTTATGCTCATATCACAATTATGAATCTACAATGTGCGATGTGCGAAGTACAAAGGACGACATGAATATTCCCCGATCCTCGATATAACATTTCTTCAGTATTGTGATTGCTCCATCTCATCGCATATATTCTCATCGCATGTTCTCATATCACAATTTTTCCATTGCAGCTTCTGATGCGATAGACTCCAATGCATGCCTCTATGCCATTAACATTTAATCAATATATGGCATATCAACAAAGGTGAAATTTTGCAGATTGAACTTTAAGCATGGTGAAGAAACATGCAATGTGAATCATCCAATAAAGCGTTGTGTTGTATGAAATATTTTAAAGCAATCTTGGATAACCACTATGGTACTAAAGCAATTGATGACAAATTTGCAGCATATTTAAATCATTTCAATTTCTCATATATTTCAGTTTTAAATATATAATTCCATAACTAATGTGAAATTCAAAGACCTCTCTATCATCACATTTAAATTTCATTATCTTGGATTTGGTCTTAATTCTAGACAATTTATAAAAATCATGGAGTTTATATGAAACTTATAATATTTTGAGAACATTCATTACTGCATATTCTCAAATTTATTTCTGAGGCTTTTGTATTAATTTCGATTCCCTTGAACACAAAGCATTCCATTTTTTACATTTTGTTGCTTGCTTTAGTTTAAATAAAATAAATAATGATTTTGAGTTATAGGATTTTGGTTATTTTGACTTATTCATGTTTTTAATGTTAACTAAAAGAAGAAGTCAGTTATTATTGGAGAAACTAATACTGATGCAGGAGCACTGGACTTAGCCAGCAATGTGAAAGTTTATTCACATGTTGTGGCTAAACAAGTTGAAATTCATTGACTTGATGAGTCAGAAGCCAGTTTTACTGAGAGAGTTTGATCTCTCAAGAAATGAGTTGTATTTTATTATTGTAATAAGTTAGAAATTGTCTTATTTTAGGATAAAGGATGAGTTGTTAGCATAGATGTCAGATAGAGCTAGGAATTACAATATTTGTTGTTAGATTTATTAAAAATAGGGATTGATTTGTTAGATACAGTTACAGTGGTATCCGACATATAAAAAGGAGGAAAAATGTAATGAAAAAGAGAGAGGATTGAGGAGTGGATTTAGTAGAGCGAGAGAAAGATAGTGTGTGGATTGTATTTTTGAGACAGAGGTCTTTATTTGTGTAATTAGGCCCAAGGCCAAGACTCTGTGATATTTTTATTATGAATGAATTGATGTTATTTGCATAATTATATATATGTAGCCTGTGGAGACCTTTGAGTGATTGTTTTCCTTGTATTTAGATGTGATATTGATGCTTGCTCTACTTTCCATGCTTTACAATAGATAGCACTGAGTTAAAAGAGTAATTGGCACGTTTATTATATCGTTTTGGTTCCACAAGCGGAAAACTCATTTTACACTAAAAATCGATGTAAAACACATTCGGATTTAGAATCCGGACTTCAAATTTTATAGACAGAGGTTTTTAATGCTATTGGTTCCATGGAACCCAATCACATCGCTTCAGTGGAGGGGAACTAGCTTGTTGAGTCATTGAATTCCGACATAGCGATACAATTGGATCTAAAATATTATACAAAAGGGTTGATAATCTATCGGGTCCGCGAAGCGCTATCGCATCGGTGCTTTGAAGTGGAGGAATTTTAGACAGTGGCATTGCGATTTATGATCGTGGCCGTTAGATCATGATCTATCGCAACCGTTGGATTGCGGAGGTGATCTCATTATAGTAGACTGTTTTTCGGGTGCGTTGAAAGATGTAAATGGTTTCAAAGGTCTGGCACCCGATTCCATTGAAACGTTGCCACGTAGCAAGGGCGGAGGGAATAAAACCGTATATCGGGCAGTTAACCCCGATCCACTGTTCCACCTGAAATCTTTGACAACCATCAAATCTCACCAATCTAGATCTATTGTTCTGAAGCATCGATGCATTGACTTCGGCGTACGATAATCACACCGATAAAAAAAGGTAATTTTTAATGTTTCGGCTTGTTTTTTTGGTGTACTTCAATTCAAAAGGAAAACAGTCAAACATAGTTAAAAAGGGTGATCCGCGGGGTGATTTGGGGTTTTTGTGAGTTCGGCTTCCACGCTGCATCATTTGTGGTATCATAGCAGAAGGAAGGTTGTTTGCAGTGAAAATGCTGCCAAGGAGAGGCATTGGTCGAGGAAGACCTGAACGAAATGCAATTCTACTAGAAGAGGTACAGAGTCTACGTATGAGAATGGAGACAATTAAGACTACCCAAAGAAGAGCACCTGATGAAGGAGATGAAAGTTCTTCAGAAGAATATCCTGTAGAGGAGGTAGTAGATGAAGACAATGAAACTACCAAAGTCCTTAAGATGTTGGCGAAAGTAGGAGGAAAACCTAAGGCAGAAATCCCAATGTATGAAGGGAGTTTGAATGCAAAAGAGATAATGGATTGGATCAAATCTTTAGACCAATACTTTGAGTATGAAGAGATTGATGAGGGGAAGAGAGTGAAGTTTCCAGTTCCCAGATTGAAGGGTCATGCAGCTATCTGGTGGGACGAATTACAAACATCAAGAACGAGGAAAGGGCAGTCCAAGATCAAGCTATGGGACAAAATGGCAAGTAAAATGAAAGCCAAGTTTTTTCCTAAAGACTATCATTTGAATCTTTTTAAGCAATTGCAAAATTTAGGGCAAAAAGGAATGTGTGTTAAAGAATATACAGAAGAATTTTATAGATTGAATATTAGAGCAAGGCATGTAGAGGATGATGTGGAAAAGGTAGCTAGATATATCCATGGCTTAAGTTATGACATACAAGATGAGATTAGCTTGTTAAGTCTAAAAACTGTTGAGAATGCATATCAAGCAAATTTGAAGGCAGAAGAGAAGATATTGAGGAAACAAAGTCAAAGGAATAGAGGAAAAATCTCAGTAAGAGGTGGGGAAACTACGAGACCAAGGGGACAACAACATCAACATGAAGTAGGAAGCTCAAATAGAAAACCACCACAAAGGGGAGAATCTAACAGAGGAAGATTTGTGCCAAGAGGAAGAGGGCCAGGAAGAGATGTTTGTTGTTATACATGTGGAGAATGGGGACATATGTCATGGGATTTTCCTCATAATAAACCAGCAAATCAGGGGAATGGGAATGTGGCTGAGGCAAAGCCAAAACCACCTTGACTTGTGGGAAAGGAAGAACCCCCTAAGGTAAGTGTATCTCTGTTATTGAGAAGTACTTTGCTTAGGGCGGAGCCGGAGATTAGAGAACCAGCATAGAGGAAGAATTTGTTTAGAACTACCTGTAAATCCAAAGGTAAGTGTTACAAAGTAATAATTGACAATGGAAGCACTGACAATCTGGTTTCTACAAAGATGTTGGACAAGCTCAGATTAGCAAAGACCATGCACCCTACTCCTTACAAGGTATCGTGGTTACAAAAGGGACATCAGATTATTATGACTAAACAATGCAAGGTGGAGATACAAATTGGTACGTATAAAGATGTGATATTATGTGATGTAATTCCCATGGATGTATGTCATGTATTGTTGGGAAGACCGTGGCAATTTGATCGAAAATCTATTCATAATGAAAGAAGAAACACTTATACTCTAGAGAAGGATGGAATTAAACACACATTGTTGCCATTGAAGGACGATGTTGACAAAGGGACAACTAGAAGTAGTATTATGTTTATAACTGGAAAGGAGTTGCTACAGGAAGTAGTGAAGAATGAGTTGCATTTTGCTATTGTGGGAAGAAAAAAGGTAATTTTGACTTCCACAAACTTGGATGATTTGCCTGAAGAAGTTAAAATGTTGTTAGATGATTTTACTGATATTATTGTGGATGAGTTGTTGAATGCATTGCCACCGATCAGGAGTATTAGTCATCATATTGACCTAATACCAGGAGCAAGTTTGCCAGATAAAGAAGCATACAGATTAACTCCTCAAGGGAATGCAGAAGTTGGAAGACAAGTGTAGGAGCTGATGGGTAAGGGGCTAATCAAAGAAAGTCTTAGTCCATGTGTTCTACCAACAGTACTTAGTCCAAATAAAGGAGGAGAATGGTGTATGTGCACAGATTCCAGAGCTATCAACAAGATCACAATCAAGTACAAATTTCCTTTGCCATGTATGGATGATTTAATGGACTGTTTGAGTGGATCAAAATACTTTACTAAAATAGATTTGAAAAGTGGATATCATCAAATAAGAATCTGAGAAGGCGATGTGTGGAAGACTGCATTTAAAACAAATAGTGGATTGTATGAGTGGTTAGTGATGCCTTTTGGACTCACTAATGCACCTACCACATTCATGAGATTAATGAATGAAGTATTGAAGGAATATGCAGGCAAGTTTTTTATTGTTTATCTTGATGATATTCTAGTGTTTAGTAAAAGTAAAGAAGAAAATTTAGAACATCTTAAGTTGGTCCTAGGAACTCTACAGAAAGAGAAACTACTAATAAATCTGAAGAAATGTAGTTTCATGAAGGAAGAACTGGTTTACTTTGGATTTGTGGTTTCTAAAGAAGGCTTGAAGATGGATCCAGAGAAAGTCCAAGCAATTTGGAACTGGCCTACTCCCAGAAATATATTTGAGGTAAGAAGCTTCCATGGTCTTGGAAATTTTTATAGAAAGTTTATCAAAGGCTTTACTCAGATTTGTGCACCAATTCTTGAAACAATCAAAGAGATCAATCATCCATTTAAGTGGACAGAAGCAGCGGACAGGAATTTCAATTGGCTGAAGAAGAAGATCACAGAAGAACCAATTTTGGCTTTACCTGATTTTGAAAAAGTCTTTCAAGTAGAAACAAATGCTAGTGGCATTGTAGTTGGAGCAGTTCTGAGTCAGGAGCAAAGGCCGATAGCATACTTCAGTGAGAAATTGAATGATGTAAAGAAGAAATATTCTTGTCATGATAAATAGTTTTATGCTATTGTGCAGGCCATAAAAAAATGGAGACGTTATTTGCTGCCAAAGGAATTCATATTGTATTTAGACAATCATGCCTTACAGTTCATCAATAACCAGCCAAAGTTGAATCAGAAACATGCTAAGTGGGTGAATTTCTGTAAAGCTTTACTTTTGTAATAAAGCACAAGAGTGGTAAGTCAAACAAAGTAGCAGATGCATTGAGCAGGGTAAGTTTTATTATGCAAGAATTCAAATTCGGTGTTGTAGGATTCGAGGAAATGATTGAAATGTACAAGGATGATGAAGATTTCAAAGGTATCTATACAATAGTTCATAATCCAATGAGTCATAACAGAAGTCAGTGGTTGGACTATCTCATTCAAGGAGGCCTATTTTTTAAAAGCAACAAATTGTGTATTCCCAAATGTTCCATGAGTGAAAACATAATAAAGGAGAAACATAGTGGAGGATTATCTAGTCACTTTGGACAAGATAAAACCTTTACTCAAGTGAATGTTTTTTATTATTAGCCAAAAATGCAAACTGATGTTAAGAATTTTTTTGAGAAATGCAGGATATGTTAGCATGCTAAAGGAAGGATTCAAAATACAGGATTGTATTAGCCATTTCCAATACCAGACCGACAGTGGGATGCAGTTAGCATGGATTTTGTTGTGTGATTACCAAAAACCCAGAAAGGGAATGATTCTATTTATGTTGTAGTAGATAGATTTTCCAAAATGGCACATTTCATTACTTGTAAGAAGACTAGTGATGCAATACATATAGCTAATTTATTCTTTTCATAAATTGTAAGATTACATGGATTTCCTGTAAGAATTATGTCTGATAGAAATACCAAGTCTGTAGGGCATTTTTGGAGAACTCTTTGGAAGAAACTGGGAGCTAACCTCAGTTTCAATTCAGCATTCCATCCTCAAACAGATGGACAGACCAAAGTAGTAAACATCAGCTTGGGGAATACATTGAGAAGTTTAGTGTATCAAAATCCTAAGCAGTGGGATTTAGCACTAGCTCAAGCTGAGTTTGCTTATAATGATACTCCAAACCGAAGTACTGGAATGAGTCCATTTCAGATTGTTTTTGGAATGAATCCAAGAGGTGTGTATGAGCTCAGAGATTTCGGTAAATAGGGGACCAGAAGTGCAAAAGCTAAATATTTTGCAGAACAGATGCAGAGACTACAGGAAGAAGTCAAAGGCAAATTATAGGAAAGTAGCAACAAATACAAACACAGGGTACATCTGAAAAGAAGAGAGAAAGAATTCCAAGTGGGAGATTTAGTGATGGTGTATTTGAGGAAAGAAATATTTCCTGTTAAAACTTACAATAAACTGAAAATGAAAAAGATAGGACCATGTAAAATTGTAAGAAAAAATTTAGCCAATGCATATGAAATTGAGTTGCCAAAAGAGATTGGAATATTACCCATCTTTAATGTTGCAGATTTGTATCCATACAAAGAGGCAAAGACAGAGCTACAGGAGAAAACTATAAGAGATGAAGCTCAAACTGTGAACTGGGAAGAACAGATGCCAAAGACAACTAAGAAGGAAGTGGAAGCTATTTTGGAGAAAAGAGTATCCAAAAGAACTAGAGGACAGACTTATTTCCAATACCTAGTCAAATGGAAAGAACAGCCAGTGGAGGATGCTAGTTCGTTGACAACAGCAGAGTTGCAGAAGTATGGAGTAATTCCTGAAAGTTTAAAGGACGATTCTTTTCTTCCCCGGGAGTTTGATGCAGGAGCATCCAGACTTAGCCAGCAATGTGAAAGTTTATTCACATGTTGTGGCTAAACGAGTTGAAATTCATTGACCTGATGGGTCAAAAGGCAGTTTTACTGAGAGGGTTTGATCTCTCAAGAAATGAGTCATATTTCATTATTGTAATAAGTTATAAATCGTCTTATTTTAGGCTAAAGGATGAGTTCTTAGCATAGGTGTGAGATAGAGCTAGGAATTAGAAGATATGATGTTAGATTTATTAAAAATAGGGATTGATTTGTTAGATACAGTTAGAGTGGTATCTGACTTATAAAAAGGAGGAAAAATGTAATAAAAAAGGGAGAGGATTGAGGAGTGGATTTAGTAGAGTGAGAGCAAGAGTGTGCGGATTGTATTTTTGAAACAGAGGTCTTTATTTGTGTAATCATGCCAAGGCCGAGACCCTGTAATCTTTTTATTATGAATGAATTGATGTTGTGCACATAATTATATATATGTAGCCCATGGAGATCTTCGAGTGATTGTTTTCCCTGTATTTAGATGTGATATTGATGCTTGCTTTGCTTTCCACGCTTTATAATAGATAACACTAAGTTAAAAGATTAATCGGTGCGTTTATTATATCATTTTGGTTCCACAAGCGGAAAACTCAGCTTACACTAAAAATCGATGCAAAACACTTTTGGATTTAGAATCTAGACTTCAAATTTTATAGACGGAGTTTTTTAATGCTATCAGTTCCATGGAACCCAATCGCATCGCTTCAATGGAGGGGAACCAGCTTCTTCAATCGCAAAATTCTGACATAGGGATACAATCAGATCCAAAATATTATACAGAAGAGTGATAGTATATTGGGTCCGCGAAGTGCTATTGCTTCGGCGCTTTGAAGTGGAGGAAGTTTATACAGTGGCATTGTGATTTGCAATCGGCCAATTAGATCGTGGTTGTTAGATCATGATCTATCGCAACCGTTGGATTGCGGAGGCAATCTCACTACGGTAGACAGTATTTTGGGTGCGTCGAAAACTGTAAGTGGTTTTGAAGGTCCGACACCCGATTCCATTGAAACGTTGCCACATAGCAAGGGCGGAGGGAATGAAACCGTATATCGGGCGGCTAACCCTCGATCCACTATTCCACTCGAAATCTCTAACAACCATCAGATCTCACCAATCTAGATCTACGATTTTGAAGCATCGACGCGTTTGACTTCGGCGTACGATAAGCGCGCCAATATAAAAAGGTAATTTTCAATGTTTCAGCTTGTTTTTTTAGTGTACTTCAATTCAAAAGAAAAATAGTCAGACATAGTTAAAAAGGGTGATCCGTAGGGCGATTTGGAGTTTTTGCGAGTTCCGCTTCCCCACTGCATCAGATACCTCTTAGGTAAGATCAAATGCAATTATCCAATGGTAAGATTCGTGTGCCCACTTTCGTTAATTTCCATTTCGTTACTTTAGTTTTAGTTTTGTTTTTTAAATTATGTTGATATATAAATCTATTTTGCAGCTCTTCATAAAAGTTTTCAATCCTCTGCCAGATCATATTTTGGAAGTCCTATACTCTTTTCCTGGTTTTATTTCAAGAAGAAATGATAATCTTCATTGAAACAGCTACACTAGGAAGTTTCTAAACATTTAGTTTGTTTCTTTAAGCATTCTTTTTATTAGAAAATGATTAAGATGGTGCTTTGAAACAAGAAGATTGACATCAGACAGAAAGTTTTCATTGTGGCTGAATTTTATCATCACTGGTATCTAAAGCCTAAAACATTTACAACCCTACAAGGTATAATTTATCTTAATCTTGACATAAGAAGGAACGATTACATGATTATTTTCCTTTACTTCATTTTGTTGAGACATTGGTATAAACATTCTTGTTAGAGTTTTTCTTTCAAAACTTGGATTTTCCTTTCCACTTTTAAATTTCTTCATTTATATTTTTTTTGGTTGATTTCTTTTCTCACTTTAGCTTAAGAATTATTTTCTTTTTGTTTTCAGTTTTAATTTTGGTGACTTTGCCATGATTTATATGGAAGGCCTTCTTGTTACCTAACAACAGTTGGCATACATAAGGAAAAATTGTTAATAGTCTACTATTAGTTTTTCTTAAAATCTCTTAATAAAAATTGTTTTTCTTATTATAAAGGTAGACATACTTAAGGAAGAGATTATAAGACAAGAGAAGTTGACAAAGGATCATAAAGTCTAAGAAATTTATTTTTTCATCAAAATTGTAATTATTTTGAGATTTTAATATTTTATTAAGATCTTTCAAAATTCTATTATCAGTCAAGAAAAGTTATTTTTAACCAAGTAAAGACACTTTACAGCAAATCACCTTTAACTCTGAAATTGTCATTCTCAACTCTTATGGAGTCAATGATTCTCCCTGTCCCAAAAAGTCTTATTTTTCTAGAGTGTAATCCAAAAATACATTTAAACTTAAAAGATAAGAGGTCTCATCATGAGCCTTCTTACCATGATCATAGGGGGGAAATAGGATGACATTACCAACACTGCTAAACAAACCAGGGTAATGGCTTATGATTGCAAACAATTATAAGACAAGGAGTCTCATCACAAGCCAGCTTGTTCAGTCCAATTATAACCAGTGAATGGCATTGTCAACTATCTGGCTACCAAACCAGGACAATGGCTTTTAATAACTAAAAAAAAAACAACAAATACAAAGAAAATAAATATATATAAATGGATTTATCTCTAGGTCAATAATTCTTAAATAGATGGGATTCTGAATCATTCACGATTAAAAGGTAACCTTGTCGAGACTATAGATGTTTTCTGGCAGCAGTAGTTCTACCTATGACAAATGAGTATATTTTAAAAAGCTAAGTTGTAAAGTGACCCCTGCTTTATCTCTACAACTAATTAAGGACTGATATAGAGTTTTGAAATATTTTGATTTATGATGAATTTTAAGAAAAATTATAGTAAGATGATTCTTGCTTTTATTCAGACTAATGAACCTAGTCAAACATTCCAAAAATATTTTTTTTCTTTAATTATTTTTACTTTAATTTTAGGAAATTCTCATTCATATCAAACAGAGATAACTAGTTCTTCTCCTGTGTGTAAAACACAACCCCTTCCCCCCCCCCCATTTTTTACTTATTTACTTCAAATAATGGGGACCCTTTCTATAATTTTTTTGGCTAAATGCCTTTTAGGATTTTTATTAAGTTGATTATCCTACGATTTTGTTTTTCATTTTTTCAAACTTTCATTTTTTATTGCTTTTTTAAAATCGATTTTTGATAAGTTTTCCACTAATACTTGTTTCGCCTCATTTGGTCAACTAGTTTGTAAATAGCACTCCTTTGAAGTCTAATCATTTATGTCACCTAGGTTAAAAATGCATAAAATGTACAATATTTCATTTTTGTAATTAAATTAGTTCAATAATGAATTTATTTTAAATATTAACTCCTAGTTAGTTATTACTAACTTTTCTTCATTTTTTACTTATACGTAACCTAGCCAAATCATGAAGAATCGGGATTTCGGTAATTTATTCCAATTTTCTATTTTCAAATAAATTACCAATCTCGAAAACTCAAAATGTCAAAGTGGTTGTAGTTTATTTTTATTTTTATCAAAGAGGTTGTAGTTTAGATAGGCAAATTATGCTTTAGATAATCTCATAGCTTAACTACACCTCATTAAAATTAACCAAAAAATTATATATATATATATATATATATATATATATATATATATATATATATATATATAAAACATAACATAAAAGATTATTACACGATCAGAAGATCGCATCGGAGCTTTCAATCACAACATTTTTAAAAAACCTCGACAACTCCATCCTCCCGATCTCTTGATCTCTCGATTGCAAAAAAGTCAAAGGTCACTAAGCCTAAGTCTCTTTATAAGCTTTGTTATTTGCAATGTTCCATGGGGACTCGCCTCCAACCCTAGGGGTCTAGTTTCCTAGCTCCCCCATGCTCCGGCAACTTGGGGATGAGAAGGGGTCGTTTCCCCATGCTCCCAAAAAGCATGGTACACAGGGGGACGTGCCAGGGGGACATTTCTTTGTGCTAAGGGGTCGTTTTTGAAAAGGGGGTTTGTGGGGGGTTGAGGGGGCGAGGTCGGAGGGGGCAGGGTCAAGGGGGGATGTGGGGGTCAAAGAGGGACGTGGGGGGTCGAGGGGCCCGTTTTTTTTTTTTAAATAAACTTTTGTTTATAATTAAAATTTAGCTTTAGTTTTAATACTTTAGGGTTTCAATTCATTTTCTTATAAATTTAATTCATTATTCGCCATGGCCCCTCACTCCATTCGCAAGACGCTCCTAGTTCCTCTGCAACAGAGAGGAATTGGTGCACATATAGCTTCATCCACTCTATCAAGAGGAACAAGCTTACCTCTAAAAGAGCATTGAAGTTAGTTGTTGTGCACAGTGCCCTACGTCTTTAGCATAGGAAGACACCTAAGTATTTGAAGGGACTAGCAACACAATGGGATGTTGATCTAGAGGATGATGCACAGGTAGATATGGAGGAGAGACTTGGTGAGAGACAGATGGGGTTGGTTGGTGTGCCACTTAGAATGTTTGACAATGCTAGTGATTCAAATTCAGATGGTGATATGGTTTATACTTATTTATTCATGTAGTAGCTAGATGCATAGACTAGTAAAGCATTACCTTGAGGCTTGAGCAAAATTATGCTCGTTTATCTTTCGATATGTTGATGTTCTTATGTTATTCTGACTCTATAAAATTTTGACTCTTGATGTATCAAACTTGACTTTTATAATTTTATGTCAATATTCACTATTCAGTATTCAATGTTCATAGTAGGAAGTGGAACATCAATATGGTTTAAACTTTAATCATAATGTATGATGTATGATAATAAATTAGAATTTTAAATTTATATGATATTAGAGAATGATATTCATATCAATGATCATGCTTTGCAACTTTTCAATTCAAACCCAATTGTCATAGTGGACTCAATTTATAAATTATATTTTATATTTATAAGCTTTTAAGACCTTGACGTCCCCCCACGTTTCCTAAAAATTGGCGGGGAGCTTTTACATAGGCCGCTCCCACGTATCCTCGCTCCCTCGCCCCCTCGTCTGGAACCTTGGTGGAACATTGGTTATTTGTTTCAAACTCACTCATTCGAATGAGTAAAGTGGTAAAGTAGTAGGATAGTTGTAATTCAATATTCGAATAAATATTTAATATTTAAAATATATCATTAAATTAATTAAATTAATATGAATTAATTTATAAATAGTTAATATATATATTTCAGTGAGTTAGATTAATATTAATTAATAAATAATTTATTAGAGAATTAGTTTGTTTATAATTAACAATTAAATTAGAATTAATTATTAATAATTAGAGTCTAATTTAGGATTAGATTTTTTTAAATTAAAATTCTGATTTTTAGCCCAGCAAGAATTTCCAGAATTATGCCAAATTTGACTCATCAACTTTAGAGGCTCATAGATTGAATTTTACTTGGCCAAATAAGGCACATGACGGCTCACTGGAAAGATAAAATCAAGGGGAACATTTCTGAGGATGTCTCATTAACAGATTTAGTCATTTGTTGGGTCTAAAATCAAGCAGAAGATCAAGCTCCAAATTTTAAACAAAATCATTTTTTTGAGTTTTATTCGCTTCATTTTCATTTGCCCAAATCTCTTCTAAGTGCAGATTCATTCATCAATAATATCCTTGGCCAATTAAAATCATCATATGCATCAATAGAAAGCTCAGATTTCCTTTTCAATTAATTAATTGCATTTGATTGGATTTGTTTTAAATGCCAGAAATGGCATTTTGATTTTATTGTTGCATCTTAATTTATTTTTAATTCTCTTTACAGGAAAACAGGAAAACAGTAAAAGAGATATGGATAAAATATCTCAATCAATGAGAATGCTCCAGCAATTAAAGATTGGAATTTTGAGAAAATAAAATTGATTGGATAAATTTATTCTTGAACAAACTTTTTTCTCAAAAATACCTTTGGAAATATTATAGATAACATATTGCAGAATGTAATAAAGGGTTGCTCTCCTCTGCAATTTTGGACTTCTAAAAGCATTTCCACAATAGGAATTTAGAGTTGTAGGATGGAGGAGAGGAAATCTCAAATATGAGGATTATTGAGAATTTTTCTTTTGTATCTTGAATTATGTATGATGCGCAGAGTTTACACTATTGAAGCTCTAGTTTTGAAAGCGGAAGTTCAAGCAATGTAAAAGATTGTTGGAGACCAAGGTCAGAGAAATGGATTCAATCAATTGGTATTTCTAATACTACTATTTCAAATACTAGTTTCATTTTTATGATAACAAGAATGTGTCATTTTATTCATGTTTGTGCATTTGTGTTGATATGGGTAATTTGTCTCAATATTGTTATTATGTATCTTTGCTCTTATGGATTAAATTCTGATTTCTGAGTAACTATTTACTCATAAATCTATCTTATAAAACTGATTTATTAAATAGTGATGTGTTGTGAACGATTTCCGCAATTGGATTTACTGATTTGACAATCGATATCATTTTTGTGAATTACTTCCTAAGTATTGTTGGTGTATTATTTCAGTTAAGAGGTCTCAATAGGATGTGTTTCTGTATTCACAAATATTAGTTAGTTGAATTACTTCATTAGCCTGATATTAACTAAAAGCCAAACATATTTAAATCCTTATCAATTAATTATCTTGTTCTTAATTGGGTTAGATCTATATCTACCTGATTGAGATAGGATTAGGATTAGTTTCTTTTGCTTGCATTATAGAATAAGTTTGCATTTAGATTGAGTTCTACATTCTTTTAAGTCCTCTTCTCAAAGAGGCAAAATTTTAGTTGTGGCTTGGCTGAACCCAAATCAGCTCAAGTGTCATTCTCTTGCCCGATCAGCAAGAAGAAGTGATATGACATCCCTGTCTATTGGTAGTTAAAGATACATCATAAAAAAATAGCAATAGGGAAAAGGTCACTGGACCTAGTTATACTAGTCGGAGCCACTACTCCAAACGGAAAAGGAGCTGCTTTAAGGTTCGAACTGGGTGGTTATCCCCCAATGTTGAGGCATACATTTTTGGCCCTCAACAGAACAGTGCAAGGAATTGTTGGAAGGAAAAGGATGGATGGGATTTCTCATACAATTTTAGAGATATAATGATAAGGTGGCCTTAGCCTTGTCGCAGAGCTTCAATGGAGAAATTGTGGAAGTAGCAAATTTGAAATTTAAAGTTACATAGGGATCCATCAATAAGGTGATGGGGTTGTCTCCTGCGGGTCATCTATTCTTCAAAGGACACTTTGATGTAAAAGATTGTACAAAATTTCTCAAGCTTGCATGCCAGACATTAAGTTGGTCCAAAGGAGTGTTATACAATTGTTTGGAGGAAAAACGGTAACTATTGGTCACGATATTACAAAGGTTCATTACATGTGAGGGAAGGTATGGTGGTGTCTTCCTTTATCACATTAGATTATTGTTACACTTCTCTGAGAATAGAGGAATTAGTTTTCCCTACTTTTTGCATCAAAGTTTGCATAAAATGGCCAGAGGGGCTCAATCTGATAGCAAAAACCCTGAAATTGCCACATAGCACCATAGTTTGATTAAGATGATAATAGTAGTAGAGGTAAGCAAAAAGCGAAAGTCCTGGGAGGACTTCCTAATTGAGAATTTTCTGGGGGAAGAGACACAGATTAAGGGTCGACAGTGACTCATTTGCCCTGTATCGAAGCATTCCATCTTGAAGGATGAGATTCCTTAGAGCTCTAAACCTCACCCTAGTCCAGCAACATAGACTATCTTTCCTCTGGAAGGGAACCTCATAGAAAAACCTCATGAAGTAATGCTAAGTTCTAGTGTCCCGAATAAGCAAGCAGCCCCAAAGTCAGGGAAAGGAAAGAAGAGGAAAAGGAAAAAGGCCCAAAAACACAAACTTGGGCATAATGAAGAACTTGCTGGTCAAACGTAGGCAGGCAACCAGAAGGAACCTCTTCCAAAATCTCAAAGCCTCATTCCCAAGGCCACTGAACCGCATGTTGAGAAGGTTAAAGCCACCCTCAAACCGAAACAGAATCTCTTTCAAACCGATCTGAAACTTGTTACTACTCCCTCCCAGCACCCACAAGAAACCTCGACTCCCCTCTAAAGTCGACATCGCACCAGGGGTATGAGTAAAAAGGGGTTGCCTATTTCACATAACCAAAGTTTGAAACCTGTCAATGTTTTATCCTCTCCTGACCCAGACACTAAAGAGCATGGTCCGAGGAACAAAGAAATGTAAGCCCTTATGTTTGAACAAAGTATTCCACAGGAAATTGATCAAGATTTGTCGAACAGATCCCCACCTCAACACCCGCTCAGTGGGAATACTAGTAATAAGAAACAGGGCTCTAACCTTGATAAAAATACCACTGGCCTAGTTCGAGGTGGGAGCACTTCCCAGCAGTCTGTGGCACTAGTTCAAGCACCCCCAGTTATTGATGAAGAATACCTACAACTACTTATGGCTAAGCTACAGAAGAAGAACATGAAACTACAGGAGCGTGCACACAAGTATAAGGTTATGTTTCATTATGTACGAGATGTAAATAATCAGTACCAAGACACCAATATTTCTATGATATCTCGAAAGGATGCACTAATGCAAAAGAAGAAACAGTTGATCCGTTGGAAGTCAGCTCACTTAAAACCTGCTAGGAAACATAATGCTCAGAAGCTGGCCCTACATTTTCAAAAGTATTCAATAACAGCTAGCCATGGCTTGGAGGTTTTAGTTAAAGCAATAGGAATTTGAAGTCTCAATTCCTCCAATTTTGTTTTTTGGTGATGCATGAGGGCATGCATTCGTTTATGCATGGGGGGATATTGGAGCCCGCCTTTGTACCCATATGCACCCTTGTCTTTACTCTTTTTACATGCATATTCCTCTCCTTTTACCTTTTTGTACTACACCTTTACTAACAAAACCCTGACATTTTGTGACTAGAGGTAAAAACACTTAGCATTATTTTTAGTGTTTTTGATTAAGTTTAGGTAGATTCATAAGATCATGCTTATTGGGTTATTTCGAACTAGCTATCACTTGGACTCGTAGACTTGAATTCTATTGATAGGTAGCTATAATTTCAACATCTAGATAAAGACACATGGAGATAAACACCTCATCATCCAAATTGTTGCTCACCATTCTATACCTAAATCATGTTTTGTGATTTTGTACTCAACTCAGTAGTTCATGTTTAATGACCCTCCATGATTCTGCAGTTAATAAAGCAATCAATGATTTATAGGATATATTGGATTATTAAATACCAACGTCTTCATGCCTAAGATGGAGAGTGGTTTTCCAAAACTGAACGCAGCCCAGCTAAGGATCAATCACGAGAAGGATATCATACAGTCTATAATAGTTTGATGTTAGAACTGTTTGTTATGTATAGAATAGCTAGTTAAGTTTAGTCTTCATCGGTTGTCCTTTTGAGGCCCGATGCATTTGGTATTCAGGAGGGATGGAAATCTATTAATCAATTTTGTAATGAATACTTTATTCAGGAGATTGCAGTATGAATTTGTATTGACATTTGAACTTTAATCTAATTCAACTCCAACGTTAATTTTTCCTGTGAGTATGATGGTTGTGCTTTAAATTTTATTCTCATTGAGTTAATCTAACTTGCTCCAGGAGTGGCAAGGGCCCACCACCTCTGGAAACAAGTCTTACAATTAGTTTAGATCTTAGAACTCTTTTTGTTTAACTGGTTTGCAGTGTAAATCTCACGTTGAGAATTATTGTTCAGGTTTTTGAATTACTAGATCGATTATGTACTTAAATTCATATTTTGGTGTCATAGGTCTAAATTGATAGAAGTAAATCTTATTTCTCATTTGACGTAAACCAATCAAGGTCTTGTTGGGTAATGATTTTGGCATGTCACTATTTCCTTCGTGAAATCTTGCCATACAAAAGCATTTATGAAGTATTATTAATTTGAGTTTACAACTGAAACCTTGGAAAGAATTTAAATTTATACTCTGCATGCTTCTGAATCTTATAGTATCATGTTTTCATATGAATGCTCAGATATATCCAATTTCACATTCCTTTCATTGCAAATACAATACAATGAGGGAAGGGTTGAATTAGAATTGAAATTTGGTGTGCATTAATATAGGATTTCCTGATTTTATTATGATAGTGTTAATTTAAGATTTGATTTTCCTGAGTTTTATTATGATAGTGTTAATTTAAGATTCAATTTTCATGAGTTTTATCAAAATAGCATTTGTGTTGAGTTTCGTTCGTGTGGAAATGAATAGAGGTATGCATTTTGCTTATCAAGTCAAAAGTAATAGATCTATGTGACCCGATATTTAGGTCTAGTGTTCATGTTTTTAATTAGAATAGGATTCTCTGTTTTGATTAGCATGAGAGTGTGTTAATTAAATTTTGCTTTTGTTTGACATGGTTTTAATTTTGTAAGTAGTTTATGAGCATTTCATAATTAGTGTGTCAATATTATTTCATTGTAAAGAAAAGTTAGTGTTTCGAAGAATTATTTGTTTGGTTTAGTTTTTAGGCTCTAAGTTATAAGGGTAACCTGTAGCAAGCATTTCGTAGTTATAATTTCATTGCTTAAACAAGTGATCTCTCATATGTTTAAATGTAGTGACCAGTCAGAAGTGAGGTTTAGTGAGTGAATTCTTTAGGATTTGGTAAGTGAGTCCTTTAAATTTTAGTGGGTGAGTCCTTGAAGTATTGCGTTCTTTAGGTTAATAGACAATGTGTTTCTTTGCAGATAGAAGCTCTGTTGTTTACAGAACATAATGGTGTGCTCAACGATGTATGCGTTGGATTATTTTGAGTAGATAGATTATTATTTTAAAAGGTTTGAATAGAATAGAATTAGGGTAAATAGGCTTCTTTACTTCAACAAATTTTTTCTTATAGAAAGAAAATCAAATACTTTGTACTTAATTCTAAATTTGAATCAATGCGTAGTGTGACTCAAAGACCACAATCCTTGGTCGATAATAAATATTAGGGGATTTAGAATAGCGAATAAAACTCCTAACAACCTCTTTGTACCAAGTGAAGTGCCTTGAAGCTCCATTACCAATCAACCAATGATCCAATGTATCCAGAGGAGAGGCAGTAGATAAAGCAGAAATAATATAGAGTTCATTTTTTTTTTCTACAACATTACTTTCCTCATACCTGAAATTTCTTGATCTTTTGGGAGGTCGACCATTTCCATATCAAGTAGTGGGAGCATTCCTCTTTCCTTTATTGTTGAAATTGTTGTTCCTTTTGATTTCCATTGCCTTTGTAATTGTTGTGGTTGTTCTTATCATCATCCCTTAGAGTATCCTTCTTGTGAGGACACTCTATAGCATAGTGGCCAAACTTGTTACAATTGCAGCATCTTCGTTTTCTTCCTTCCTTGAATCCCAACTTAAATCCTTGACCTTGTTTCCTTGGACTAGCACTGTTATTTTTCTTATAGCATGAGCGAAGAAAGCAGTAGGATCATTTCCATTTGAAGGCTTATCTCTCTCCATCATCCTTGTTTCTTCTTGAGTGCATTTAGCCAATAATTCATCGAAACTAGGAATCTTGTCATTGTTGAGGATGGTGGTGTTAAACACAACTCATGCTCTTGTCATACCTCAAAGTGCAATGAGAGTGATTTCCCTGATAGCAACAACTTCTCCAATAGATAGAAGGCCATTCTTGATTTGTGTGATCCTCATGAAGTAGGATTGGATAGACTCCCCTTTGTCCATTTTGATGTCCTTTAACTTGTTCTTGAGAAAGAGGATTTGATTTGCATTGTTCATTTTAAACATCCCAACTAGCTTGTCATACATCTCCTTACATGTTTCCAAATAAGAAATATATGAAATGAAATGCTTTTGAATGGAGTTTATGGTAATTTTCTTAGCTTTGACCTCGCCTTTCTTGTACTTTGTTTTTGCGGGAGCAGGTGCATTTGAAGGAGGATCCACCATTCCTCCCTTTACATACTCCATTGCATCATGCAATCCAAGTCCAAAGTCATCTTCCATGCATGATAGTCAAATTCGTCCTTGAGCTTATCCTTAAATTTGAAGTAGGATGTAGAAGCCATTGAACCTAGACCAATATCATTGTCTAACAACTTTCCTTAGTGATTTCTTTTCTCACTCTTGATTGGCCTTTATCTTCACCTGGCCTCTGATACCATGTTAATTTTGGTTAACAATGGTATGCTATATGCTTAGCACAATTTACTTCAATGTTCATTAATAGTCCAATAACAATTTCCAATTTCCAATAGCAATCAAAATAATCACATTGATAGTAAAAGCAAATAGAACATGAAACAAAATGCAGAAGACAAGCCAAGACAAGAGGACACCAAATTTAGTGGATGTCAAGGGAAAACCCCAATGTGGCGAAAACTCTTTGATCGAATCTTCTTATTATTATATCAAAAGTGCATCAAAGAGAGAGAGAATACAAAAGTGAAATTGACTTTCCCAATTCAAAGTCAAAATAGTCTTGTCAATTTTTGTAGTCAACTACAGTCAAAAGTCAAACCTAACCAAAAAGTCAACATTGGTCAAATCAACAATAAATAATCCTCAAAACAGCTCGGTCTTCCCCAGTCAAAATCAGCCTAATTAGGAGGTCAAAATCAGCCCAAAATAGCTTGGTCAAACTTGGTCAAAGAAGAGAAGTGTTGTATTTTTTTGCAATCAAACTACAGTCAGCGTTGGTCAAATTACCCATATTCCCTTGTTTTTTGTGCCCATAATTTCAACCTAAAGAGATCAAATATCCTCCAAAACTCGTAGTCAAAGTTGGTCAACAAAGCTTTGGTTAACACTGGTCAAAGTTGGTTTGTTGCCTGTAACTTTTGGTCCTACAACTCAACCCAAAAAACTCATCCTTCTTGCCACACGTGTGAGAGAGAGGAGTTGCCCAATAGTTGTACAAACCAATGAGAGAAGCAGAGAGAGAATGTGTGAGTGATGATGATGCCAAATGAGGTGTGAGGTCACTTGTATTTATACAATTCGCTATGGGTAAAGAGACACATCTATTGGGCTTCATAAGCCTACACGATGATGTGGCTGACCTAAACAAACTGTACATGAGTGGGCATAAGCTCAAAATCATACTTCTACTTGTCCAAATGAGATGATCTTTATATCACTCTTGGTCCTCTCGAAAAGAGGAATCTAGTGCAATCATTATCTCCTTCAAATGAGTTGTCCCAAGGTGGAATTTGGCCCTAATTTCAAATTTTAACAATTATTCCACCTGGAGTAATACATCAAGGAGACATGTTGGGGATATGGAAAAATTGAAATACAATGAACACAAACTCGGAGACTTGAAGAAATTTCCAAAGGTTGCAAAGGACAAATATTCCATGAGATTGAGCAATGGTCCAAATAATTGTTGTCGAAGTTCAACAATGGGTCACAGGCTGGACAAGTTGGGTATTTTGAACTTGTTGGATATTCCCACTATGGTAGGAGCGCAAAGATCAATACATACATCAAACTTTTGTTCACTTGTGTGCATGGTGGATTCCTATGGACAAATGAGCCAATCGAGATTGATACATGTTCAGTATCTCAAGTCATGGGGATGCCAAACAACAGTAAACAAACAGTGCCTTGTTGACAAAAAAAGTGAGAATTCAGTGACAAAAGAAATCACAAAGAAGTATTCCAATATTTGTGAATTGTGTGGAGTGATGATCTCCACCATAGATGATGAGCCTATGAGGTTCACCACACAACTCATGGCTTACAAGTTACTTTGGAAATGCAGGAAAGGTCGATGATCTCTAGGTACAATGGTTGCAACTACAAAATGTATGGAAGGTGTCCAAATGAAGTGGGTGACCTTGCTCAATCAATTCATGCAGGATTATCTTGAAGCCCAACACAAGAATACAAGGTTTCATTACTCCTGGCTCTTTATTTTGATAGCACTCACGACTTACCAAATTCCAAAATATACTCAATATTCACCAACAATGAAGACAAAACTCATTGCATCAAGATTGAGCTCTCTATGGCATACCCCAGTAAAACAACAATAAATGGATACAAAGTGGCATTTTATGTTAAGGAAGGAGAGCATCAACCATGTCATTCAAAATTTAACTCACGTTCCCTTTCAAATTATTAAATCTAAAAATATGTGGTGAGGTTTTACACCACACCACAGTCCATGTACATTTAGGTTGGTGCAAACCTAGAGAAGCAGTGGTTGCAGTGCCACTACGAGCTCGACAAGTACACTATGAAGCAAATCATGAACGAGTGACCACCAAAATGGCAGACACCTACTACATCAACACCGAAGATGCGAAATCCAAAAAATGGTGAAGAGGAACAACACAAAGGTGTATCATAGAAGTCTAGAAACAAGTAAAGGAAGAACAACAATGACTAGTGTAGGGAGAATCTATCAAAGAATAGATGTTTCAATTAAGTAGCAAAAGGTCACAGAAGGGATCAACCAGTACGTGGCACAATCAATTAGAGAGAAACGAAAGGCCAAAAAGATGATTGGCATAGAGACATTGTCTTTGTCAGAGGACCTGGAAAGAATTGCTAGGTAGATAAAAGAGGTGGTCAAACAGGGGAATTTTGTCTCCACCATTTAAAAGGAAATCCAGGAGAAAAAGGACTTGAAAATTAGGACACAGGAACATTTGGAGCAACTGTGATAGCTCATCTTGTCCACCAGAGCTATGGGCCCACAACCAGTAGCAATGGACCCCACCATTGCCACAAAGGCGACAAGAAGATCCCAAGTACCAAAATATATGTCGACATAATGTCAACCTTCTTATGCATCAGTGAAGCATCGTGCACTATCTATTCCACCAATAACACTACATTGTTTAGACACTGAAACCCAGCAGCACTCGTAGTCACATCGGATATTGACATTATTTTGTCACAACTATCATTGAAGGACTTAAGTCAACTCCAAAATAGTGTCACATAGGAGTTGCAGTTATGCACATAGGCTACCTCAACAAAACTAGTCCAACTAGATAATGACTATGGAACTTTGCAAGTTGGTTGTGCATAGTTGTTCAAGGAGCAACAACAAGAAGTAGAGAGGGAGGAGAAGCTGAGATAGGTGAAAGAACATGTATACAACCTCCTCCTTGATTTTGAAATGGAGATTGACACACCTGTAAAAGGGAAGTTGTCAAAGATTGATGAGATTGTTTAGTGTCTAAAAGCAAAAGTTGAAGAACTACAACTACAGGTAGAGCCAACTACTCCACCAGAAAAGTTGCAACAAAGTGAAATAAAAAATTAAGTATTTGGATCCTATGAAAATTCTCAAGGCCTTGACACTAAATGCATCAGATTATACAATGTGGGTTTACACATATGGAAGAAGTTGCAGGGCATTGTCGAGCTAAGGGAGTTTGCAACTCGGATTCAGACTACGTAGGTAGAGGAGAGAATTAACTCATGGTAGTTTGACCACTCTGCCATTGTGTTAAATTGGCAACCAGGGCAAAACTCTATGTGGGTCAGCTTATTTATGGCAGCTGATATTTTTATTAGATCCCTATTGTCGAGAGGTGTAGGATTGATCCAATTATCATTCGATTTCGATAAATATTTATGGAGATATGAATTTATTTTGATTATGTAATTATTATCAAGCGACCAGCTCTTATGTAGGCTCTATAAGCCCAAACGTCATGTATATTCAACCTATACGTTTTTGGTATAAATAGATGAGGACTTGATGTCATTTGAACACTCATTCGTGCGTGATCTCCTCCTCTTCACGTCTTGGGTTTTGGGAGGAGTGAGATACCAAGAGTAATACGCTGGCCTTATGGTGATGCCCTAGCCACAGGTCGATCTATGCAGTAAACAGAGACACCTATACGTTGTCAAATGGAGATATCTCATACACTATAATGGAAGACCTTATACGCAATTATGCAGACCCAACAGCAGTCATAAAGGCATCTCAACACAGTAACTGAAGCTATCTTACACGTTTTTCTTGAAGACTTCTTGTATGTTGTTCACAAGTCTTCTCATACATTCTTCAGGGTCAACCCTATATGTTGTTCAAGATATGTTGGTCATTGATGATACCTCTACGCAAATCATAGGATATTCAATGCATATATAAAGACTTGTTTACACGTTGGTCATATGCTGTTCATGCAGAGATATATAAGTTGCTCCTGGAAACATATATATACACAAGTAATGGTGACGGCTACACACACCACTTATATGAATACATGGAAACATATATACGTTGTCCAGAAGACATACCCAAGCACGCAGTGAATCTAGTAGCGTGGTTACACAAGGCACACAGTGAACTGGTAGCGTGGTTATACATGGAAACATATATACGCAGTCATGATATACGTTGTCCAGAAGACATACACCAGCATGCAGTGGATCTAGCAGTGTGGTCAAGGCACACAGTGGATCTGATAGCGTGGTTATACGTGGAAACATATATATGCAAAAATTATATATACTTGTATATGCTATCATACGCAACAAACACAGGTCATACGCAAATATGCAATACGTTGCAAGCCATAGTCTCATAGAGAGGAACCGCAGTAGGGTTTGACTGCACCTATGGTTTCAGTGCAATCACAACCTCGATGCCAGGAGCAATGAAAAATGTCATCGCAGTGATGAAGAGTCTCAGCATACCTATGATCTGAAGGAGTTATCTCACCTTCCTTTGTGTGAGTATTGGAGCAGATCCGCTCTACAGGATTTATCATATTGTTTGGTACAAATGATAAAGGAATGATGTAGTCTCAGCAGCATAAAGGTTACACAATAAAGCAATAATGAGAATTACTGTCTCAACAAATATACAGTGATAACAAAGGTATATTGCAACAATCCACATGATGATGACTTCAATGAAGAGCTCATTGACATAATGCAATGACTGTCTTAGTGCTGAAATGAGGAGGATCTCAACAGCAATGGAAAAGAGGATTAGAGATTTGGTATATGGATCTCAGTGACATGCAGCAGCGACTTGGAGTACAGCATGATGTATGGGCAACATAGTGATGAGATCATGGGCAGCATGGGCAGCATGAAGCATGATGATGCATGGGTAGCAAGAAGCATGATGAGATCATGGGCAACATGGACAGTAGAAAGAATGATGATGCATGAGTAGCATGAAGCATGATGAGATCATGGGTAGCATGGGCAGCATGAAGCATGATGATGGATAAGATCATGGACATGGGCAGCATGATGATAATCACGATTAGTGCAACATGCAGTAGTGCAGCAAGTGGACCAGATGTAGCACTACGATAGGTGAAGTCGTCACCTTGAAGAATCAGTTGAAGCAGAATGTCTTCCACTGATCTCATCGTTATACGAAATGATCTATGCTAGATCTAGTCAATTCAAAGTGTTGACGTCTATTGTAAATGTACTATCTCTCTCTCTCTCTCTCTTTCTTTGTTCAACTTTGAAGAACATAAAAGAAGAATTGATCAAGGGTTTCCCCACACATTGTGGGGTTTGTCCCTGGCTAGCACCACATCTTGTGTCCTCCTGTTTTGGCTTGTCTTCTGCGATTTATATTCATGTTCTATCTGCAGTTTACTTTATGCTGATGTGATTGCTAATATGGAAAAGAAATTAAATATATTGCTCTAGCATAGAACATACCTAAACTTAACATGGGATCAGAGCTGAGGTGAAGACAATGCCCAAGCAAGAGTGAAAGAGCAATCACCAAAGACAGAAGGATCAATGGGTTCCTCATAATTCACCTGGAGTGAAGTCGAAGCAAAGAATGTTATCAGAATGACACAGCGGCCCTTATACGAAGGAGTGTCTGAATGGTAGAGATGCAGGTCATCAAAGACACAGCCGACTCTTCAAGGAAGCAAGGAACCCTAGGTAAGAAGATTCAAATATTGTTTCTGATAAGATAGAGAAGTATTATCTTTTATTGGCCCTCTACTTCAAATTCTTTGGGAATCTAGCATATTGATTGTAGTATTTCAAGGCACTTCATCAGATAGAAGGGTGCACTCTCTAATTTGATAAAGATGGAAACAATCGTGGGATTACACTTGGAGCCGATGCCACCTATCCCGAAAAGGGAATGGAAGTCAAAGGTTTTATGGTGGCATTCGTCAATGGAAAGGTACGTGTTTGAAAATTGAATTTTCAAAGATGGTTTTGAGTTCAAGGTTGTATCAAGTTGCAGGAAGTCCACTGGGGACCATGTCCATTGACACAGCACCAAAGGTCTGTGAGTTAGATGGTGACAAAGATGCCTGAATTCAAAAAAAGCATGAAGGTACATGTCTGAGATGTACCGAAGGAAAATCTTACAAGGGGACCATTTTCCCTCATGTAGCAGGTCCACGAGTTTGGAACAACCCGTGGAGTTTGAGATTCATGAATAGGAATCTCATGTAAACAGATGGAAGAAAGCCCTCTATGGCTTGAAGCAAGACACCCCGAGCATAGTATGAGAGGATCAACAACTGTCTGATGACGTTGAGATTCACTAGGAGTCAAATCTATCCAAACCATCCAAAGGTTGTGGATGATATACCTCTCATACCGACACCTATGTCTGATAGGTGCAGACCCTCTCATTTGTAGAAGACAGATGGAGTTGGATTCCGAATGTACAAAGATAAATTGCTAGCCTGTGACTACCTCGAGGATCTTAACTTTCATAGGTTATATGGTAGTGATGTCGGACTTGATTTGGGAAATTTCTCTGAGTTTCTAAAACTCATTCGCGTTGATGTTCTTGGTGAACCTCCATCTGAACATATGTTTTGAGTGTGAGCTCATATTTGGTTGAGCCTCACTAGATTGGTGCCAAGAATATTCTGAGATGTCTTCAGGACACAATCTCTCATGGATTGAGATACATTGCCGGAAATATGAAACTACATGATTATTCGAATGCTTCTTAGGCAGGTAGTGTGGAGGATCACTAGAGCACTTCTTAGTGCTATTTCTCTTTGGATTCTGCTTCGATATAATGGATGATCAGGAAGCAGAAGTTGGCTGCCATAAGCACCGCCGAGACCGAATATATATCTACGAGTATGATCTTGTATGAAGCTACCTGGTTGGGGAAGCTCTTCTATGAGCTGTTTGATCACATACCATTGTGGTTCTCTGTACCAACCAGAGGTGGGATTCAATTATTGAGGAATCTCGTATTCGTTGATTGCTCCAACAGGTAGACATCATCTGGGATATGGTAAGTCGATGAGCAAGGAGGCTCCATCGCATTAAGATAATGTGCAGGTCGATACACCTTGTCAAAGCCCCAAGGAAAGATCTAATCTTTGATTTTCTAAAATGACTTGGACTTGTCTAGAAACCCTTGCACAAGTGACCTGCATGTTGCATACATTGAGCTTTGGTAGCTTTGAGGGCTTGCGGTTCTTACTGGAGCAACATACAACCACAGGGTGACTCACCCTCCCTTGGTGGTGTGCACTGGAACAAGGTGATTCGCTCTCTTGTGGGACAAGATGATTCACTCTCTTGTGGAACAGGATGATTTTCTCCCCTGTGTAGCAGGATCATTAGTTCTCCTATGAGGCCTGGATTGATGTGTTCTCCATGGCGATTGTAGCAAGATTGATGTGTTCTCCTGTGAGGCCTGGATTAATGTGTTCTCCATGGCGATTGTAGCAGGATTGATGTTTTCTCCTATGAGGCTTGGATTGATGTGTTCTCCAGGGCGATTGTAGTAGGATTGATGTGTTCTCCTGTGACGCCTGGATTGATGTGTTCTCCATGGCGATTGTAGCAGGATTGATGTGTTCTCCTGTAAGGCCTAGATTGATGTTTTCTCCATGGCGATTGTAGCAATATTGATGTGTTCTCCTGTGAGGCATGGATTGATGTGTTCTCCATGGCGATTGTAGTAGGATTGATGTGTTCTCCTATGAGGCCTGGATTGATTTTTTCTCCATGGTGGCTTGGATTGATGTGTTCTCCATGGCGATTGTAGCAGGATTGATGTATTCTCCTGTGAGGACAGGATTGATTAGTTCTCTTGTCGAGGCATCCTACCCATGCAGTCTGGGACTCATGGGAAGTACCTGTCATCTGATCAATGAGCAAGGAAATGAAGTTAGAGACCATAGTAGTACCGATGGACACATCGTTGTAACTACCATACTCCCTACGCTAGGATGACCTCCATTGATCTGGGATCAATGATACTAGTCTAGGACCAGTGGTAGGAGTTGTACCATACTATGACGTTGACTTCGGGTCGATTGAGACTGGTCTAGGACCAGTGGTACATACTCTAAGACTGACTTTGTGTCAGTGTAGTACTAGTCTGGGACTAGTGAGAATGGTACATACTATGACGTTGACTTTGGGTCGGTTGAGACTAGTCTGGGACCAGTGGTACACTCTCTGAGACTGCAATACTGGTCTGGGACCAGTGGTAGGAGTGGTACCTATTATGAAGCTAACTTCGGGTCGATTGAGACTAGTCAGGGACCAATGGTACACACTTTAAGACTGACTTCGGGTCAGTGGAGAATGGTATGAGAAATTCTCGATCAATTCTTCTTCTTCATATTTCAGCAGAGCTAAGTGGAGCATAGCAGAGCTGAACAGAGCTAGCAGAGCCAGCAAAGTTAAGCAGAGCTGAGAAGAGTTGGGCAGAGCAGTGCAGGGCAATGATGACAAAGATAGTACAGTTGGACTTATGGATCAGCAGATGGAGTTCTCCCTAGTTGAGAGGGAGTGTTAAATTGGCAACTAGGGCCAAAATCCATGTGGGTCAGCTTATTTATCGAAACTGATATTTTTATTGGATCCCTCTCGTCGAGAGGTGTAGGATTGATCCAAAGATCATCCGATTCCGATAAGTATTTATGGAGATATGAATTTATTTTGATTATGTAATTATTATCAAGCCGACCAGCCCTTATGTAGGCTTTAGAAGCCCAAACGTCATGTCTATTCAACCTATATGTTTTTGGTATAAATAGATGAGGATTTGATTTCATTTGAACACACATTCTTGAGTGATCTCCTCCTCTCCACATCTTGGGTTTTTGGAGGAGTGAGACACCAAGAGTAATACGTTGGCCTTATGGTGATGCCCTAGCCGCAAGTCGATCTATGCAGCAAACAGAGGCACCTACACGTTGTTAAATGGAGATATCTCATACGCTGGAATGGAAGACCTTATACGCAATTATGGAGACCCAGCCACAATCATAAAGGCATCTCAACGCAGTTATTAAAGCTATCTTACACGTTGTTCTTGAAGACTTCTTGTACATTGTTCACAAGTCTTCTCATACGCTGTTCTTGGTCAACCCTATACGTTGTTCAAGATATGTTGGTCATTGATGATACCTCTACGCAAATCATAGATGATATTCAACGCATATATAAATACTTGTTTACACGTTGGTCATACACTGTTCATGCAAAGATATATAAGCTGCTCCTGGAAACATATATATACAAAAGTAATGGTGACGGTTACACACACCACTTATATGGATACGTGGAAACATATATACATTGTCTAGAAGACATACCCAGGCACACAATGAATCTGGTACGTGGTTACACAAGGCACACAGTGAATCTGGTAGCGTGGTTATACATGGAAACATATATATGCAGTCATGATATACGTTGTCCCGAAGGCATACACAGGCACGCAGTGGATCTGGCAGTGTGGTCAAGGCACGCAGTGGATCTGACAACGTGGTTATATGTGGAAACATATATATGCAACAATTCTATATACTTGTATATGTTGTCATACGCAGAAAAAGCAGGTCATACACAGATATGGAATACGTTGCAAGTCGCAGTCTCATAGAGAGGAGCTGCAATAGGGTTTGACTGCACCTAGGGTTTCGGTGCAATCACAACCTCGATGCGAGGAGCAATGAAAATCGTCATCGCAGTGAAGAAGAGTCTCAACATACCTATGATCTAAAGGAGTTATCTCACCTTCCTTCGTGTGAGTATTGGAGCAGATCCGCTCTACAAGATTTATCATATTGTTTGGTACAAATGATAAAGGAATGATGTAGTCTCAGCAGCATAAAGGTTACATAATAAAGCAGTAATGAGAATCGTTGTCTCAACAAATATACAGTGATGACAAAGGTATATTGCAACAGTCCACATAATGATGACTTCAATGAAGAGCTCATTGACATAATGTAATGATTGTCTTAGTGCTGAAATGAGGAGGATCTCAACAGCAATGGAAAAGAGGATTAGAGATATGGTATATGGATCTCGGTGACATGCAGCAATGACTTGGAGTACAACATGATGTATGGGCAGCATAGTGATGAGATCATGGGCAGCATGGGTAGCATGAAGCATGATGAGATCATGGGCAGCATGGGCAGCAGGAAGAATGATGATCCATGAGTAGCATGAAGCATGATGAGATCATGGGCAGCATGAAGCATGATAATGGATAAGATCATGGACATGGGCAACATGATGATAGTCATGATTAGTGCAGCATGTAGTGGTGAAGCAAGTGGACCAGACACAACACTTCGATAGGTGAAGCTGTCACCTTGAAGAATCAGTTGAAGCAGAATGTCTTCAACTAATCTCATCGTTATATGAAATGATCTATGCTAGATCTAGTCAATTCAAAGTGTTGACATCTATTGTAAATGTACTCTCTCTCTCTCTCTTTCTCTGTTGAAATTTGAAGAACATATAAGAAGAATTGATCAAGGGTTTCCCCACACACTGTGGGGTTTGTCCCTAGCTAGCGCCACATCTTGTGTCCTCCTATCTTGGCTTGTCTTCTGCGATTTATATTCATGTTCTATCTGCAGTTTACTTTATGCTGATGTGATTGCTAATATGGAAATGAAATTAAATAAATTGCTCTAGCATAGAACATACCTAAACTCAACACATTGTCAGAACGTCGACTAGCCATGGTATAAAGAGCATCTATGGGGACGCAGATCAATCAACTTAGGGAAAATCAACAACGGTTAGCACAGAAATCGAATTAGCTTCAAGATGAAGCGCTTTAGGGAACTAACGGATTGTTGCAGTGCAGAGCACAACCAAGCAAATCACTAAACAAAATCAATCCTTGTTCTTAATGGCAATGCCTATCGAAGTAGCAAAAAAGATTATCAACCAACCAAAGGATGCAAAGGCATTGGTGGTGATAGCAAAACACATGTGTGAGCAATTTATGTCGAGAAACAAGGAGGTACTTTCTTCACTCTACGTGCATTCAGAGAAAAGTGGCTTGGTGGCGACAAGCAGATCCTAGGTACTAGAAGATATGTCAACATAATCTCAGCGTTCTTATGCATCAATGAAGCATTGTGCAATATCTATTCCACCAATGACACTACATTGTTTAGACACTAAAACCTAGCAGCACTCGTAGTCACATCGGATATTGACATTACTTTGTCACAACTATCGTTGCAGAACTTAAGTCAACACCAAAAAGTGTCACATAGGAGTTGCAATTATGCACATAGGCTACCTCAACAAAACTAGTTCAACTAGATAACGACTATGGAACTTTGCAAGTTGGTTGTGCATAGTTGTTCGAGGAGCAACAATAGGAAGTAGAGAGGGAGGAGAAGCTGAGATAGGTGAAAGAACATGTATACAACCTCCTCCTTGATGTTGAAATGTAGATTGGCACACCTGCAGAAGGGAAGTTGTCAAAGATTGATGAGATTGTTTAGTGTCTAAAAGCAAAATTTGAAGAACTACAACTACAGGTAGAGCCAACTGTGCCACCAGAAAAGTTGTAACGAAGTGAAATAAAAAATGAATCTTTTTGGATCGTATGAAAATTCTCGAGGCCTTCACAATAAATGCATCAGATTATACAATGCAGGTTTACACATATGGAACAAGTTGCAGGGCATTGTCGAGCTCAGGGAGTTTGCAACTCGGATTCAGACTATGCAGGTAGAGGAGAGAATTAATTCATGGTAGTTTGACCACTCTGCCATTGTCAGAACGTCGAATAGCCATGGTAGAAAGCGCATCTATGGGGACGCAGATCAATCAACTTAGGGAAAATCAACAACAATTTGCATAGGAATCGAATTAGCTTCAAGATGAAGTGCTTTAGGGAACTAACAGTATTGTTGCAATGCAGAGCATAGCTAAGCAGATCACTAAACAAAATCAATCCTTGTTCCTAACGGCAATGCCTATCGAAGTATCAGAAAAGATTATCAACCACAAAGAGGATGCAAAGGCATTGGTGGTGACAGCAAAACAAATGTGTGAGCAATTTATGTCGAAAAACAAGGAGGTACTTTCTTCACTCTGCATGCATTTAGAGCAGAGTGGCTTGGTGACAATGAGCAGATCCCAGATACCAGAAGATATGTCGACATAATGTCAACCTTCTTATGCATCAGTGAAGCATCGTGCACTATCTATTACACCAATGACACTACATTGTTTAGACATTGAAACCTAGCAGCACTTGTAGTCACATCGGATATTGACATTATTTTGTCACAACTATCGTTGCAGAACTTAAGTCAACACCAACAAAGTGTCACACAAAAGTTGCAATTATGCACATAGGCTACCTCAACAAAACTAGTTCAACTAGATAACGACTATGCAACTTTGCAAGTCGGTTGTGCATAGTTGTTCAAGGAGCAACGACGGGAAGTAGAGAGGGAGGAGAAGCTGAGATAGGTGAAAGAAAAGGTATACAGCCTCCTCCTTGATGTTGAAATGGAGATTGACACACCTGCAGAAGGGAAGCTGTCAAAGATTAATGAGATTGTTTAGTGTCTAAAAGTGAAAGTTGAAGAACTACAACTACAAGTAGAGCCAACCACTCCACCAAAAAAGTTGCAATGAAGTGAAATAAAAAATGAATCATTTGAATCATATGAAAATGCTCGAGGCCTTGACACTAAATGCATCATATTATACCATGTGGGTTTACACATATGGAACAAGTTGCAGGGCATTGTCGAGCTAAGGGATTTTGCAACTCAAATTCAGACTACGCAGGTAGAGGAGAGAATTAATTCATGGTAGTTTGACCACTCTTCCATTGTCATAACGTCAACTAGCCATGGTAGAAAGTGCATCTATGGGGACGCAGATCAATCAACTTAGTGAAAATCAACAACAGTGTGCATAGAAATCGAATTAGCTTCAAGATGAAGCGCTTTAGGTAACTAACGACATTGTTGCAATGCAGAGCACAGTTAAGCAGATCACTAAACAAAATATATCCTTGTCCTTAATGGCAATGCCTATCGAAGTAGCAGAGAAGATTATCAACCAACCAGAGGATGCAAAGGCATTAGTGGTGAGAGCAATTTATGTCGAAAAACGAGGAGGTACTTTCTTCAGTCTGCGTGCATTCAAAGCAGACTGGGTCGGTAGAGACCCGAAAATAGTGTTGGGGGCTTGTTGGAGCAAAGGGTAACCAAAGGAAAGTTCTGCATTTTTTTATAAATTTGATGACGTATGGGAAAACCACGTAGGATATCGTGCACAACAAGGAATAACGAACATCGCACGCAACATAGTAGTAAGCAAGGATATTGTGCAAATATGTAACAAAGATAGGAAGAACCACAATGCAAACAACAAAAAGCCACTACTAAGCAATTAATTATAGCTCGTTAAAGTTTTGTTATATCCTCCCAATAAAGTTGGTGATCTTTGTTTGTTACATGCATACGAATGCCTTTAGTAGAAAGTTGTAATGAAGTAGTTATTGTTGTTATTGTTGTTATTATGTTTGTTGAGAATAAAGTTTGATATTAGTTCAATGGAAGGGACAATTTGTAATGGTAATTGTAGTTGTAAGAGAAGGAGAGAGACTAATGAAAAATGGAAGATGCATGTATGAAAAAGATTGTATTACTATAGAGTCAAAGACAAAGTATCTACATGTATAACAAAAATCTTGCTATGATGAATAAAATCCAAATTGGTTGATTTCTCTAACCAAATTGGTTGATTTTTCTGACCAAATACGTATCAGAATGCCTATGAATAATGTTGAACTCTGCTTTAAGTAGTAATGTGTATGTCTCTAAAGTTCTTTGACATAGTAAATATGCATTGCAACAAATATGAGTATTTTTATTTCGTAATCAGTTATATGTGTGTTGTATTTTGAATCTTGATGGCCAAAGGAAATAGTCTAAGCCAAATCGTCTATGTCTCCCTTCTTCTTCCAAAACCCTTCAAAGGTTCTTCCAATCCTATGATGATGCCTTGAGTGAGACATCAACTACTCGCGAGTGTTGAATATACCATTGTCTAAGGGGGGTTTTTGTTGGTTAATTCGTAAACATTGGGTCAACACTGTGCGTGCCAACATCACCTCGCATTAGAATCAAGGTAGGTGCATGATTCCTATGTTAATTATTAATGCTCATTTGTATACTTCAGAAGGATGCTCTGATACCAATGTAACGAACAAAGTTCGTATACATAGCGAAGTAATCTTCAAAACACTTGGAAAATGTAAACATCCTTAGCATGACAAGTAATGTATATTGAAGTTGTTCTAGCTTGTCATTTGGTGACTTTTTATCACTTTTAAGCATCTTTATTTGAGTACGAAGGACTTGGTTATGATTCCTTACGCATAAAATCTATTTATTTTTTGAATCGTTGACTTTATCTTTGATATCCTTCTATTTATCTTTTATACTTTTGAATTGTTCTAATAATTTTTTTATTAAAGTTCTTTAAGAGTAAATTTTCCTCTTCCTTTTCCGATAGACTTTCAATGAGTTTCTTGTCAGAACTTTTTTTCTTCTCGTTTTAATCTTTGTTTCTTGACCTGAGATTCCTTGATTTGTTCAAGTAATTTTTTTATTATGTTCATTGTTGCAACTTGAGACTTCGATACTTCTTGAAGTTGTTCTAACTTGTCATTTGGTGACTTTTTGTCACTTTTAAGCTTCTTTATTTGAGTACGAAAGATTTGGTTATGATTCCTTGCGCATAAAATCTATTTGTTTCTTGAATCATTGACTTTGTCTTTATATCCTTCTATTTATCTTTTATACTTCTAAATTGTTCTAATAATTTTTTTATTAAGGTTCTTTAAGAGTAAATTTCCTCTTCCTTCTTGGATAGGCTTTCAATGAGTTTCTGGTCGAAACTTTTTTTTTTTCTTGTTTTAGTCTTTGTTTCTTAACCTTAGATTTCTTGATTTGTTCAAGTAATTTTTTATGATGTTCCCTTAGGCGCAAAATCTCTTCATTACTTTTTGTTGAATTTTTATGAAACCGATCTTCGAGATCTTTTTAATTCTTCTTTAATGTTTCGTTCTTTTGTTGAAGTTTTGTGGTTTCTTCCTTTAATTGTTTTATTTGCATTTTCTCATTGTCTTGATGTTCTTCTAAATTAAATAATCTTCCACACCTTGGACATCTTAAATTGCATTTTTTTAGTATAAGTATATTCAATTCCATTTAAACAAAATGGAAATTTAGTCCAAATTCTTTCATTATTTTCAAATTAAGCTCCATTTTTCTTGAATTATAACCTTCATTGGTAATTTAATTAATTTATTTTTTATTTTTTATTTTTTATGTTTTATTTATAATATTTTTTTCTCCTCAATGATTGTTTTCTTTCTTCTTAAGCTTTCATATAATTTTTTTTTATAGCTTTATATTCTTTTATTTATTTTTTTGTCTTGAAAATACCATGGTAATTGGGCAATTACCATGGATTGCTAAAACCATGAACTTGTAAACGAAAAATCATCTTGACTAGAACTTGTAAACCACTTAATGAAAAATCATGTTGACTACTTCCTTCATTCTTGACTTATAACCTTCATTGGTAATTTAATTAATTAATTAATTAATTTATTTTTTATTTTTTATTTATAATATTTTTTCTCCTCAATATTTTTCTTAAACTTTCATATAATTTTTTCATAGTTTTATATTCTTTTATTTATGCCTTGAAAATACCATGGGCAATTACCATGGGTTGCTAAAAGCTTGAACTTGTAAACGACTTAATAAAGAATCAAAATAATCTTATCTACTCTTTATTTTTTTTGCCCTGAAAATACCATGGGCAATTACCATGGGTTGCTAAAACCATGAACTTAGTAAACCGCTTAATGAAGAATCAAGATAATCTTATTTACTCTTTTTTCTCTTACATATAGTTTTAAAGATATTTGGAAAGAGTCTCTTTTGACTTTATCATGCATTTTTTTATCAATAATGTAAAATGTTCTCTTTCAATTTTTTTTTTACTAGAACCATTGAAATGTCAATACTCTTTTTTCTCTTAGATATAGTTTTAAAGATGAGTCTCTTTTGACTTTATCATGCATTTTTTTATCAATAATGTAAAATGTTCTTTTTCAAAATTTACATTAAACTTTTTTTTACTAGAACCATTGAAATGTCAATGGTTAAAGGCCTTATTATTTTATTTTTTTTAACCAAATAATTTTTTTTTAACTCTTTGCTTTTATAATATTTTTTTCCAATTCTTTTTTTCAACTCTCTTTTTTTAAGTGGCCAAGGGCCTAGCCAAAAATGGAGAAAATTCCAACGTACTACAAGTTGATGGCCAAAAGTCAAGATCTACCAACATGGCTCTAATACCAATGTAATGAACAAAGTTTGTAAACGAAACAAAGTAATCTTCAAAGCACTTGGAAAACGTAAACATCCATAGTAAGAAAAGTAATGTATATTGAATATTATATAAAAGAATTGATGTAAGATATGATTACAATGAGGGTGAGGGCATGTTTATATATCCTAGGCCAGTACCTCTTCACCAATGGTTATGTCCTTACATTATTTATTATTATTGTTGTTTTACATTCATAATGTTTGTTGAGAATAAGGTTTGTTATTAGTTCGATGGAAGGGACAAATTTGTAATGGTAATTGTAGCTATAAGAGAAGGAGAGAGATTGATGAAATATAGAGGATGCATGTATGAAAAAAATTGTATTACTAGAGTCGAAGATTAAGTATCTACATGTATAACGAAAAATCTTGCAATGACGAATAAAATCCAAATTGGTTGATTTCTCTAAAATATTGTTCTACGTATCGGAATGCCAATGAATAATGTCGAAATGTATGCCTCTAAAGTTCTTTGACAAAGTAAATTTGTGGTGCAATGAATATGAGTACTTTTATTGCGTAATTGGTAATATATGTGTTGTATTTTGAATCTTGGTGGTCAAAGGAAATAGTCTAAGCCAAATCGTCTTTGTCTCCCCTTTTCTTCCAAAACCCTTCAAAGGTTCTTCCAATCCTCTCATGATGCCTCGAGTGAGACCTCAACTACTCGTGGTTGTTGATTATACCATTGTCTGAGGGGTTTTTGTTGGCCAATTCCTAAACATTGGGTCACCCCTATGCACGCCAACATCACCTCGCATTGGAATCGAGGTAGGTGCATCATGCATGATTCATATGTACATTATTAATGTGACGGTACTTACCATTAAGTGCATACAATGTGATTATGGTATGGCTTGGTAGTTTGTTGAGCCATTATTCCTTAGCTCTCCCACTTTCAAGTGTTGGCTTCATTGGGGAGAGACTTTGATTCTTGGTTGTTTTCCCTCAAGATCTTATAGATAGAGATCCTTTGGAAGCTCCTAACCTCGTGTTGATCCATGTGTGAAGCCAATATGGTTAACAAGTTTATAATCAGTTGGGGGAGATTTCATGATCATCAACTCCATATTTGTGCTCAAGTCTCCCACCACTATATGAGATTGAATTCATTAGTATTGAGTCATGTGCAAGCCTGGCAGTAATGCATATATATCAGCTTGATTATTGGAGGTTTTAATCCCCATGCATAAGTTAAGTCAGTTTTACCTCCAAAATCAATGAGGATTCCCCCAAGCTACCAACCACAAAATTGAATAATTATGTACCAAGATCCGATACCATGTCTATGCAAAATTTGTGATTTGCCAGACAACAATTTGTTCACATTTATTAGAGTTTTAGAACATTTTTGCATTCATTCATAATCTTACTTTCTAAGGTGCAAAGTTCAACATCTTATCTTTGCTGGAAAGAAATTATTTTGAATATTTGTCAAAAGGAGCTGCAACTCGTCCGTATTAAATAGATCATAATACATTCATAAGTGATGGCATATCAATTGTAAAGCTCATATATATATATATATATATATATATATTTATTGTAACTGACAATATACCATCCTCAAGAAATCCATCATAAACAATAACTTTTCTATAAAGTTGCCCCATTTATATTAAAAAGTGCTCCCAGCCACTTTGTATAGGATAAACTTCATATTGGATGAAAGCCTCAATTTTGTAATGCAAAAATATGATATTTCTGATGTAACATTATTACAGTTACTATTTCTACTACAAGTCCAAAATGGAAAGAAAATTATTAGCAAACTAGTAACAGTACCGACTCATACGTGTACAGACAATAAAATATCAGAAATAGTTTAGCGGTATCGAATTGAAGATTACAAGTTTAACTAAATGTCAAATGTAATAAAAAAACATAACCAACAGTATTGCCCTTATTTACACTTTAAATTTAAATCTGATTCAAATAATTTTAAAAAGAAACAAGTTTAACTAAATGCCAAATGTAATAAAAAAAACATAACCAGCAGTATTGCCCCTATTTACACTTTACATTTAAATCTGATTTAAATAATCTTGAAAAGAAAAAAGAAGAGCTGCATTTAACCACTCTTCAACTTTAACCTCAGACTAATAAGCAGGACTGGTTATTGAGCATCTTCAAATAACAGGTTGAAGGGCCAAATTTGCTTGTCGAAATACCTTTTTCTATAACAATCGAAAACTATTCAAATAAATCTAAAAAGGGAAAAGTCGGGCAACTCTCAAATCAAAAGGACACTTGCTTTCTAAGCTCCCACAATATCATATGTTGCAGCTTTGTATTAATTTACAATAACTATTCACATTTAAGAATTAATGTACCAGAAGGCCTGAGTTTGAAGCAAGTGAGAATCTCTGTACTTTCGACCACTGCCTATCTTACTTCCACCATGCACCCAATCTTCCCGATGAATCCATTGATCTCGACTGAAATAATCTAGAATACCAAGAATCTGCAATCACAATGACATTTTGCATAAATCTATGTGTAACTATCAAATGAAAGAATGATAAAGTGCAAAGAGTCATCCTAAAATATCAATTTAGAGTACCCGAGTAGGTTTTGAAATTCATTTATGTGAATAAAGTTCTGAAAAGACAAGAACAATGCCAGAAATGTCAAGATGGAAAATAGTGGTTTATCATGTTTATTCAACTAATTAGATTACACATATCTAAGAAACTAGGACAAGTGGTAGTTTTAATAATTTATTGTTCATTCTAATATGATAACGCAGCAGACAAAATTTTATGTTAGTATAGAAATCTTGGCAAAACTTATTAACTCTTCAAAGTCCAACCATAAAATGTTTAAGATATTTTTGTTTAAATATTCAAATTTTAACAATTTTGAGCATTAAATAATTTTATCATGTCAAATTTGGGCAAATCATTTTACGAAAAAACATGTAAATTGACAAATCGCTTTTTGGGAAAAAAAACATAAAACATTATAGCCCCAGAGTAAAATTTAGCCCCTAAATTTTCCCAATGCTACTACATGTATGAGGATGGCTCTAAAGTCGCGTGAATATTCAGCAGTCACCTACAGCAAATAGTCGTAGGCAATAGAGAAGGGAGGTCTTACATTTTTTAGCCTGGGGTTGGAGGCGTGGGGCTCGGGCAAGTGTCATACGGTGAGAGTGAGGAATAACCGATGGGTATTGAGGAGGCTTCAAAACATCCGAAGGTCAATTTTCGTTGTTGAGATGGATGAAGAGCTCGTAGATTATTCTTCAGATCCCCTAGATTTTGTGTCGATTTGAGCAGAGTCTCCACCTCAGCATTCCAGTATGGAGCCACCGAGATCAGATGGGGCACCAACTATGCAAGTCACCTCATCTAGGTATTCTCCGACGGAGGTTTATGGAAGTCCCACAACCCTAGGATTGAAAACCTATTGTTGGCATCAAGGCAAAGTTCTATATGGTTTCAATGCACGGGGAATTTAGCAGACCATATATTGGATTATGCACAGTAGCAATCGGATCTTTCGGTCCCATCCCCATCATCCTTACATTTTCTGGAGAAATGCTTAAACCCTAGTCCGATAGAAGATCATAGCTTTGAAACCCCTAATTAGCACATGACTGCAAGGGCTTCTGAACAAAATGTTGGTCTGGGACCCTCTGGTATCAATACATTGTGGATTATGGCCAGGAATTGAACATTGGAACAATCCACATAACTTCGAGTTTTTGGAATATATCTACGGCACAGACCTCGGGGTATTTTGTTAGGGTCCAACCCTAACCCCTTTATTTATGTAATAGGGTCGATTTATAGTTATAGTTAGTTAAAGAGTCAATAAATCTCGTATTAATAATTGCAAGTGGTTACCCCGCATTTAAGAAAGGGATCACAGTTAGTTGCAAACGGGCCATGCTATTAGATAGATGGTATTGAGAGAACCATGGTAATGACCCATGGTATTGTATGTATGAATCCTATATAAAGGATAGAGACTCCCCATTGAGAAATATAGTCTTATTTTGTAATCAAGCTCTGCTCTGTTGGAGGTTGCCCCCTCGAAGCGGTGAGTGAACATTGTTTTCATCTCTGAATAATAAAATACTACTTGTTTTTCTCATTTCATTTTGTGTTCTGGGTTGTATTTCTATGCATATTTGGTATTCTGGAATTTCTCGCAGGTCAAGAGCATAACAAGTGGTATCACAACACTTTCCAGGGCCGGTGGTACCTCCATTTTTGACAGATATTTTTTTAGGCTAGAGACATGTTCCAACGTCTTTAAACCACGAGATTTGTCGTTGAGCGCATAAACCTGTAGATTTGGGGAGGCAAGCACGCAAGAAATACAAGAGGTTGTCACGCTTGTTGGACTTCCTTGTAACCCCTGTGGGTACCCCTTCAAGTAGTAGCGCATTAGACAGAACCGCGCACAGACTACAGTCCACGTACCCACTAGCTATATCGGAAGCCCCCTAAGCTCACCGGAAACCTCGCCTTAGATAAACCATCAACCGTCTTGCTGCTATAGTACATCGGGAACAGTACTCGGGGAGATTACTCGCACGTATGGTAGGGTAGTCGAGTAGTACGACTAAGGGTATGGTTGATCCTCCTTTGTTAGTGCCCAGAAATATTGGGCCAAGTACTATTGTTGGACCCTTATGTATATTGTGATCTGTAGCACCTGACACTCCTTTGAGACCATAGTTCCCTCGACTATCTGAAGATCGCCCATTATCATATTTGCCAGATTAGATCTAGCAGTTGGGGTTTTGTTGCCGTCACAACAATCAAATCCACCAATTGAGGTTCTACTGCCACGGTACCATTCAGATCTAGCAGTTGGGGTTTTGTCGCCGCCGCAACAATCAAATCCACCAATTGAGGTTCTACTGCCACGGTACCATTCAGATCTAGCAGGTGGGGTTTTGTCGTTTCCACAGTCCAACTCACATTCAGCCGTGGGGGTTTCACAGGCAGATCTGACCATCTGCAAGTGAGGTTTGTGGCTCCTATAGTCTGGGCCGATTTTCGCAGGACATTGGACAGGATAAAGTTTTCTAGAATTTGGCCACTGCAATATTGATCAGCGGGGAGAAAAACTCTGTTTGGAGTAAAAAAAAAAGTAGGACTTCCCGGGGCACTTACAAGAGTCTTAGCCCATAAGATTCAGGTCAACGAGCTAACTCGCAGTGGTACCATTCACTTGTCAGCTTCAATTTTCAGGTGGTCCCAAATTTTTGCTAAGTGACGACAAGTGACCAAGATCTGTGTATGGTAGAAACCAGAGCTCAAGTCATGGCCAACAAGAAGATCACGAGCCTTGAACAAAAGTTGCAGGCTTTTCGGAGCCTAGCAGATCAGATGCAGTGATTCATGCCACAATTCAAACTGAACACGTCGGGTTGCATTCGGAGGCACATGATATTAATGAAGACCTTGAAGAAGAGTCTAGCCATCATATTCACTTCCATGGAAATCACTCACATTCCCACCCTCGGCCACCTAAGCTGGACATGTATAAATTTGATGGCTCTAATCCGGCAGTATGGGTAGCACAAATGGAACAATATTTCATTCTAAATGATATATGAGATGATCAAACTAAACTATGTGTGGAAGCCCTTTACTTAGACCAAGAGAGATGGCAATGGTGGCAGTGGCATCAAAAATGCTATCCCGGGAACATAACTTGGCAAGTGTTCTCAAAATCTCTTTGTGACCGCTTTGACAGAGAGTCTAATTTTTTGGATCAACTTACTAAGCTCCAACAAACAGGCATAGTAAAAGACTACATTGCAGCCTTTGAGACATTGGCCATCTGCAGAGAATGTCTAGGAGATGAATTCTACTTGGAATGTTTTATAAGTGGGGTCTCAAAGAAGCCATCCAAGCCCATGTCCAGATGCACCACCCACCTACATGGATGGACGCTTGCACAAAGGCTATCGAAGTGGAACGTGCTTTAGCTGCCCAGTCACCTCGTCCAAATTTCATAGCCAAGGGACGCCCCACCCAGGCTCGAAGCCCTACCCAAACACTTAAGGTTCAAAAGGTATCTCCAGTAGAAGTGGCTGAAAGAAGAAAACAAGGATTGTGCTACTACTGTGATGACAAATACTCCCCAGGGCATAAATGCAAAGAACCCAAATTCTTTCAAATTGATGCTACAGATCCCAACTCATCTGAGGAAGCCCCACCCCTTGAGGGACCAGAGGAAGAAGTTGAGCACACCCAGTAGGACAATGAGCTCCCAGCTACGCCAGAGGAACCAATTATCACGCTACATGCTTTGGCAGGCATTTCTGCCCCCAAACTCTCAAAATTAGAGCCTTTATTAAACATCGCCCAAGAATAGTATTGATTGATAGTGGCAGCACTCATAACTTTATCCATCAGTGAGTCGCTGAAGCTGTTCATTGTTTTGTCAAGGCAGTCTCTAATTTCCAGGTCCAGATTGCTGATGGGGGGGCAATGAAAGGTGAAGGCCGTTGTGAAAATATCAAACTTCGGATGGGAGACTACTACCTAAAGACCCACATGTTTGTGATTAACATGGGTGGTTGTGACATTGTCTTGGGTGTTGAATGGCTTCACACACTAGGCCCAATCACAATGGATTTCCAGGAGTTATATATGAGTTTTAAGCAAAATGACCACATGCATACCCTCCGTGGACTCCAGGCAGGTGCTCATATCATTAGCTCGCATCGAATGGAAAAGTCGTTGAAAAAGGGCCATCAGGGAGTTATCACCTAGTTTAATGCCATCCAAACCATCGAGCCCACTACTCTTCATATTCATCCTGAGATGCAACAAGTCTTAAACTGCCACCTACAGGTATTTGACAAACCTAAAGAGCTTCCACCCTCTAGAGGGGAACATGATCATGGCATCACTTGGGTCCCAGGGGCACAACCGCCGAATGTGCGCCCATATCAATATCCTTTCGTTCAAAAGAATGAAATTGAAAAAATCATCAAGGAACTCCTTGAAGCCGGTGTTATTTGTCCTAGCATCAGTCCTTATTCATCGACAATGTTCATGGTGCTCAAGAAAGATGGGGAATGGTTCATGTGTCCAAACTCCAGGGCCCTCAACAAGCTCACTGTCAAAGACAAATTCTCTATCCCGGTTGTTGATGATCTGCTTGATGGCATCACTTTGGTCCCAGGGGCACAACCGCCGAATGTGCGCCCATATCAATATCCTTTCGTTCAAAAGAATGAAATTGAAAAAATCATCAAGGAACTCCTTAAAGTCAGTGTTATTTGTCCTAACATCAGTCCTTATTCATCGACAATGGTCATGGTGCTCAAGAAAGATGGGGAATGGTGCATGTGTCCAAACTCCAGGGCCCTCAACAAGCTCACTGTCAAAGACAAATTCTCTATCTCGGTTGTTGATGATCTGCTTGATGAACAAAATGGTGCTCAATTCTTTATGAAGCTAGATCTTCGCTCTGGCTATCACCAAATACACATGAAAGAAGTAGACATTCCCAAGACTGCTTTCCAAACTCATGAAGGCCATTATGAATTCTTGTTCATGCCATTTGGTCTCTATAATGTCCCATCCACTTTTCAAAGCCTCATGAATCACCTATTGAAACCATATCTCCAAAAATTTGTCCTTGTTTTCTTTGATGACATTCTCATCTACAGCCTAACCTGGGAAAAACGTCTTTAGCATGTCGCCCTGCTCTTGCAACTACTCCAGAATCACAAATTATTTGTCAAATTGTCCAAGTGCTCTTTTGGCAGGGAAGAAGTCGAGTATTTGGGCCACATTGTGGGTCGTGAGGGTGTTCGGGCGGATCACAAAAAGATACAGGCAATGCAAGATTGGCCCCAACCCAAAACCTTGAAAAGTTTGAGGGGATTCTTGGGTCTCATAAGCTACTATCATAAATTTGTCCGCAATTATGGTTGCATTGCTAGACCCCTCACTAACCTTCTCAAGAAAAATTCATTCCTCTGGACTGATGCAGCACAACAGGCATTTATGGCTCTTAGACAAGCCATGTGTTCAACTCCCATATTGGCACTACCCGACTTCACTAAATCTTTTGTGTTTGAATGTGATGCTTCAGGTACAAGTATTGGTGTTGTCTTAATGGAGGAAGGTCGACCTTTGGCTTTCACCAGCCAACAACTGAGTGAGAAACATCTGGGGCAATCTACCTATGAGAAGGAGATGACGGCCATCTTACATGCAGTAGATACCTGGTGACCATACTTACTGGGGCAGCATTTCCAAATCCGCACAGACCATCAAAGCCTCAAATATTTTTTAGAGCAACGTCTTTCCTCGCCCTAGCAAAATAAATGGCTGGCCAAAATGTTGGGATATGATTATGAGATAATTTACAAGAAAGGGCGTGACAATGTAGTAGCGGATGCTTTATCACGCCAATTTGAGGATGAAAGCACCCTGCTATCAATCTCTCTTCCGATACCAGATTGGATTGAAGAAACTCGCAAGGAATGGTTTTCACACCCCTCTCCCAACTCATTAATAAATTGAAAGCAGATCCTAATTCCTCAGTTGGCTACTCTTGGAAGGATGAGATTCTTCGCTACAAAGATAGAGTAGTTATATCGCCAACATCCACCTACAAAACGTGCATTTTGGAAGAGTTGCACTCATCTCCCACTACAGGCCATGCTAACTTTTAGAAGACTTATGCTTGCACTCGTCGTTCTTTCCTTTGGATAGCCACGAAAACTGACATTCTTACTTTTGTAGCTGAATGTGATGTGTGTCAATGCCACAAAGGAGAAACAATCAAGTCACCAGGCACCTTACAACAATTGCCAATCCCTGCCTCAGTCTGGACGGATGTTTCTATGGATTTCATTACTAGCCTTCTGAAGTTAGGCAACAAATCAATCATCATGGTGCTTGTGGGCAGACTTTCTAAATATGCTCATTTTTGCGCTCTACCCCACCCATTTACCCCCACTTTGGTGGCTTAAGCTTTCATGGACCAAATCTTCAAACTGCATGGCATGCCCACTTCCATTGTGTCTGATCATGACCTGACTTTCACCAGTAACTTTTGGTAAGAACTTCTCAAGCTACAAGGCACCAAACTACAAATCAGTACTTCCTATCATCCCCAAACTGATGGTCAAACTGAAGCAATCAATAAATGTTTGGAGACATACCTAAGGTGCTTCACTTCAGAAAAGCAACATCAATGGGTACATTGGCTACCTTTAGCTGAATGGTGGTATAATACTAACTATCATGCAGCCACCAAGATGACTACAAATGAAGCAATGTATGGCCAACTCCCACCTTCACCTATTTCTTATATCTCTGGATGCTCTAAGGTGCAAGCAATGGATCAACTCCTACAGAACCGTGCAGCCATGCTAGCCTGTCTCAAAGATAGTCTCCATCAAGCTCAAAATTGAATGAAGCAACACGCTGACCAACATCGTTCAGAGCACGCATTTCAAGAAGGGGATGAGGGATTCCTACAGCTGCAACCATATAAGCAAACATCGCTCAAAGAAAATGGATGCCAAAAATTAGCTCCAAAATTCTATGGACCTTATCAAATACTTCAGCACATTGGAGCAGTAGCCTACAAGTTGGCCTTGCCACCAACTTCAAAAACCCATCCAGTCTTCCATGTATCATGCCTTAAGAAAGTGGTGGGGAACAATTCTAGAATTCAAACCAGTCTACATGAATTGGATGAAGAAGGTTCACTTTGGCTCCAACCTAAACAGGTCCTCAATACGCGAGAACAACATCTGCACAGTCGCACAATCAAGGAAGTCCTCATCAAGTGGAAAGACACCTCTCCAGAAGATGTGACCTAAGAACCAGCCACTGTTCTTCAGCAGTTTCCGCAGCTTCAGCCTTGAGGACAAGGCTACTTTTTATGGGGGAGGGCATGTTAGGGTCCAACCCTAACCCCTTTATTTATGTAATAGGGTCGAGTCATAGTTATAATTAGTTAAAGAGTCAATAAAGCTCGTATTAATAATTGCAAGTGGTTAACCCGCATTTAAGAAAGGGACCACAGTTAGTTGCAAATAGGCCATGGTATTAGATAGATGGTATTGAGAGAACCATGGTAATGACCTATGGTATTGTATGTATGAATCCTATATAAAGGATAGAGACTCCCCATTGAGAAATATCGAGTCTTATTTCGTAATCGAGCTCTGCTTTGTGAAAATTCTATCACTACAGCAACTGATTTATTTCCCTACTTATTTCATCGTAAGTTATTCATGAAATTACTTCAACAAACATTAAAATAAATATTGTTGCAGATATCACACCGTAATACAGAAACAAACATATACACACATTGACACAATTATTTTGGACTAATGTCCTCGAAAAAACCTAATGTGCGAAAATCGGTGCAGCAAGTGAGGATTTTATTATTCAGCGATTTTCTTGTACAACAAGGTGCCAAACTGGCTTACCCATAGATAGACAAACTTCTAGCACCTTTCTAAACCCATTGTAGGCCCTACTGACCTCTACTACAGCCTGAAGCCCTCTGTGTCAACCTGAAACCCTTTGCGTCAGCCTATTGAGGCTCTGTGCAGCCTCTCTGGGCTTCTGCGTCACTCCTATAGCCTCTACATGGATGATGTAGGCCCTTCTGGCTCTGCATAGTCTTTGCTGCCTTTGCATGGCTTCTCTGGCTCTGCGCCTTCTGCGCTGATCTTTCATCTCTCTGTTCCATACTTGCTGCCTCCTGACTACTCTCTAAACCATTGGTTCAATTTCTCAGAAAACCCTGCTCTAGAAATTGAACTCACTGGTCTCCCTCAGTGTGTTCTCCAAGTGCCCCTCAAGCCTCCTCTTATACCTTTTATGTTGACATCTCAATGGCCGAGATTAAGTCCCTAATCAACAGCTAAGATTAGATCTGGCTTGATCCATGTCTTTTGGACCATTCTAACACATATTCATATTAATACACATTAATATTTTATTTTCCCTAAGTTTAGACTTAGAGCTAAAAATATTAATTATCTTAATATCCCTTGATTTGTTTAGAATTTGACCAAACCCTTTCTGGGTATGGGAAATCTTATGTGTCCCAACGTCTCCACCAAATTTCGTGGCTAGAGTACATCTGATGCTACCCCAAATCAACACTCCCTCTTAGGGAGGACTGTGCTCTAGCAATACTCCTCACTTTGTATTACTCTGATCATTCGACATCGGTACTTGTGCTCATACTAGGCCTTCCTGCCCAACTAAATTGCTGCCTCCTGTACTGCTGCCCATGACTCTGCTACTGCCACTGTTGCATCTATACAGCGGCTCCCTTTACATCTGTGGTGTTGTTGGTCCTTTCTCACAACACTGCATCCGCACTGCAACTTCCTCTGCATTTGTGTTGTTGTTGGTCCTTTCTCCCAACACTGCATCTGCACTACAACTCCCTCTCATTCATGCTGCTAACACACTACTTATAAAAGGGGTTCTTTACCATCCCCATCTTTTCGCTGAAGTAGTCAAATTTTGACTTTCCAAGGGCCTTGGTGAGGATATCTGCCACTTGTTCCCCTGTAGGAGTGTAGCTCAACTGTACAGCTCCTCGTTGGACACAATCTCTGACAAGGTGACACTGGATCTCAATATGCTTTGACCTATCATGAAATACTAGATTCTCAGAGAGTTTGATGCAACTCTGATTATCACACATGATCCTAGTTGCCTCCATATTTCTTCTGAATAGGTTTACCACCAGTTTTCTAAGCCATATGGCCTCACACAAAGTTGTGCTTGCTGCCATATATTCTACCTCAAACGAGCTCAAAGCTTCAGACTTATTTTTCCTACTGCACCAGGAGGTTATTCCTCATCCAATGTTGAAACAGTACCCAAAGGTACTTTTTTGATCCACTAAACTTCCTGCCCAATCTGCATCAGTAAATCCAATAAACCTGATATCCTTCCCCTTGTTGTACAAGAGCCTATAGTCAATTGTTCCCTGTAAATACCTGAGAATCTGCTTGGTTGTTTCCCAGTGAGCCCTCTTTGGTTCCACCATGAACTGTCTGAGGGTGTTGACAGCGTAGCAAATATCTGAACTAGTATTGACCAGATACATCAGGGACCCTATGAGCTGTCGGTATAGGGTGGGATCGACATCCTTGTCTTCTGATGCATCAATCTTCTTCCAATTGGTGATCATTGGCATAGCCATAGGTCTACAATCTCCCATCCCGAACCTTTTCAGGATTTTTGTAGCATACCTTCTTTGCCCAAGGAAGATTTCTCCTTTTTGCTGCCAAACTTCCCTAGGAAATAGTGCATTCGTCCCAGATCCTTCATATCGAACTTTGTGGCTAGATTTTTCTTGCGGTCCTTAATGTGTCTGGATGATCCTGTCAAGAAGAGATCATCCACATATAATACTAAGATAAGTGGCTCACTCTCTACAACCAGATAGTAGAGATTCGGATCCGCGTCACTCTTGACAAACCCCATCTTCTGCAAGTAGCCATCTATTCAACCATACCACGCTCTTGATGCCTGCTTCAGCCCATATAAGGCTTTCTTCAGTCTGCATACATGAGACGTCTTCTCACGAGTTTCAAAGCCCTCTAGTTGTTCAATGTATACTTATTCTTCTATTACCCCGTTCAGAAATGTCGTCTTGACATCCATATGATGGATCTCCCATCCCATCTAGGCCGCAAGAGATATCATGGTCCTAATAGATGTATACCTGACTACCAGGGCGAAGATTTCCTCATAGTCAATCCATTCCTTTTGAGCATACCCCTTAGCCACAAACCTGGCCCTGTATTTTTCAATACTGTCATCCACAGCATATTAGATCTTGTAGATCCATCTTGAACCTACCACAGATCTGTCTTGAGGCCTTGACACCCTCCTAGACACCGTTTACCATTATGGAGTTATACTCCACCATCGCATCTAGCCAAACCTAACGCTGAGTTGCCTCCTTGAAGCTCGCAGACTCTCCATCCTGAGTTACTAACACCTGATACCTGTCTGGCTGTTTTCGCTCCCTTTTACTGTTCCTTGGCTCTCCGATGAAGTTTTTTGCATCACGCAGAATCTGAAGAAGTTCCCTGCTGGTTCTTCCTCTGCCAACACGTGCTTTTGTTCACTCCTCTTGCTCATCCTGAGAATCTTCCTGATCTAAGGAAGGATTCTTCACTTCCGTTGGTTGAAGAGGCATGACCAACGGATCCTCTTTAGACTGCTCCTTGGAAGGCATTTCGCGAGATCTTCTAAAAGCTCTGTCCTCCATGAACTTTACATCTCATCGTACTACTACCTTCCTGCTCTCTAGAAGATAGATCCTGTATGCCTTAGCGTTCTCGCTATATCCTGTCAGATACCCCTTTTCTGCAGTCTGATCCAGCTTCTTCCTCTTTTCTTCAGGTATGCAACAATATGCCAAACTCCCAAATATCCTTAAATGACTGACTTCAGGTGTCTTCCCAGTGAAGACTTTCTCTAGAGTAATGTTGCCCAATGCTCGATGAGGAGTCCTATTCTGAACGTAGACAGTTGTGTTGCATGCTTCTGCCCATAGGAATTTTGGCATATCCTGATCATACAGCATGGCCCTAGCTGCTTCTACAATAGTCATGTTTTTCCTTTTTGCCACCCCATTCTGGTCCAGATTGTAGGGACTTGTCCACTCCCTTCTGATGCCCTCCTTAGCGCAATAATCAATGAAGTACTTATCGACATATTCTCCACCATTATCTGAGCGCAAGACTTCTATTTTCTTACCTGTCAAATTCTCCATTAGAGCCTTGAACTCCTTGAATCGACATAAAAGCTCATCCTTGGTTTTCAGAAAATAGATTCAAGTTTTCCTCGAGTGGTCATCAATGAAGGTAAGGAAATACTCGACACCGATGAGTGCTTTGACAAACATAGGTCTGCAGATATCTGAGTGTATCAATCCTAGTACACTCTTGGCCTTGTGGTTGCTCCTAGAAAATGTCGCCTTGGCATACTTTCCTAGAGCACATCCCCTGCATACATCATCTCGTTCTGTACTCGGAACCAGAACTCCTGTTACAGTGCTCCTGAGAATTCTCAAAACTCCATGGCGCAAGTGACCCATCCTTCCATGCCATAGTTCGTTCAAGTCTTTGTCCCCATGACTACCTATTAGTGCCATTGGAGATTCTAGTTGTAATCTATACAAAATATTACTTTTGCTCCCAATCTGCACTTTCTTTTTCCTACTAGAGTGTTTGATGTATACCTTTTCCTTGATGAAGTAGATGTCATAGCCCTTGCCTTGTAGTTGTGACATCGAGAGTAAATTCATCCCCAATCCTAGCACATGCAACACATTTGTGGCATGGAACCGCTCTCCCGATTCTGTCTGAAAAACTATGGTACCCTTTCCTATTCGAGTACATTTTGCCTTGTTCCCCATGGTGATCTGAAAGTTCATCTTCTCTTCTCGATATTCTGAGAAACACTCCCTGATTCTCGTCATATGCCATGAGGCTCCACTGTTTATATCAGTGTTGTGAAAAGCGCGTTCTAAACGCGCTTTTTTGAAAAACGCGTGTGTTTTTCCCATAGGCTTTTTAAACGCGCTTTTTATGGGAAAAAAGCGCCTAAATTTTTTTCTGCTTTTTTCGAAAAAAGCGCGCTTTTTTCAGTAAAAATCGTGGGGGGCGCGGGCAGCGGGTTTTTAAAAGAAAAAACACATTTTTCATTTTCCATTTGGACAGCAGCGCGCGCGAGGAAGAGGAGAGGAGCTGGAGGTCGTTCTTGGCGATTCGAAGTGGCTAGACTCACTATTTCAAGAGGAGATCGCCATTTTCACCGTAGAAACGGTATGTAGGTTAATTTCTTTTTGTTGAAAAACTTCATATGGGCACCATTTTTTTTTTGTTTTCATTGTTTTTAAAGAATTGTTTGTATTTCTTCATTGATTTGGGATGGGTAACTTTGTATGGCTATGGGAACCAAATTTTTTTTTTTTGTTTTCATTTTTTCTAAACATTGTTTATGTTTTTTCATTGTTTTTGGCATTTGCTTGCCATTTGGTTGGGTAACTTGGGTTTGGAACTTTGGATTCTAGATATTTGTAACTTGTAATTTTGTAAATGGCAAATGCTAAATTGTAATCCTAAATTCATATTTCCTAATCCTTATTAATTTTAATTTTTTCCCATAGGTTTGCAACTTCAAAGTTAAAAAACAAACATGCCAAGGAAATTGGATCCTTTCTGGGATTATGGTGAGCCTGCAGCTCCGAATGATAGACAAAACTTGAATTGCAAGTTGTGTGGAAAGGAGATACGCGGGGGGTGTATAGGTTGAAGTATCACCTTGCACAAATCCCTGGACATGATGTGGGGCCTTGTACAAATACAAATCCTGAACTTATCCTAAGAGCCACGAGAGCACTGGGAGAATTAGAGCAGACTAGAGAGGCCAAAGAAGAACTGAAAAGGCAACTAAGAAGGTCAGCTGAAGGAACTGGGCCAAGTGGCGTTGGTTCTACTGCAGCATCAATCAATCCGATAGCTGCATCATCATATTTTGTTCCTCGAACCACACCTAGTTCACAACCATCTATCGGTTCAATGCTAAAAAGAACCGAGAAAGAAGAAGCTGACAACTTGCTAGCAAAATTTCTCCTCTGGAGTGATATTCCTTTCAGCATCGTAAGGAATAATCCTTTTT
>APFE030895668.1:22943-37866 GCA_000404065.3 Pinus taeda | reverse complement strand
TAGAAATGATATTAAACATCTTATATATTAGTTTTTTTATCATATTTATGTGTCAATGTATTTATTTTATGTTCTAGATGGTTTAGATATTAAAAAAATTGAAAAAAAATGAATATTTTTGTTCCAAACGCTTTTTCCCGCTTTTTTCCGCTTTTTTCCCGATTTTTCCGCTTTTTTCCGCTTCATTCCCCGCGCCGATTTAATCCCGCTCGCGCTTTTAACAACATTGGTCTATATACCATACTTCTGATGATGCAACATTAGTCATGCACACCACTTCTTCCAACTGGAAGCCAACATAGAGAAATCGAAATCTCTCTCTCTTATGCAATCTTCTGAGTTTTTCGTAAGTCCCTTGAGGTGGATGCCTCTGCATCGTGGTCTTGACCCATAATTGATTTTCCCTTTGTCTCTGATTACTTGCTTTGATACCATGTGAAAATTCTATCGCTGCAGCAACTGATTTATTTTTCCTACTTGTTCCATCATAAGTTATTCATGAAATTACTTCAACAAACATTAAAATAAATATTGTTGCAGATATCACACCGTAATACAGAAACAAACATATACACACATTTACAGAGTTATTTTAGACTAATGTCCCCGGAAAAACCCAATGTGGAAAAATCGGTGCAGCAAGGGAGGATTTTATTATTCAGCAATTTTCTTGTACAACAGGGAGACAAATTGGCTTACCCATAGATAGACAAACTTCCAGCGCTTTTCTAAACCCAGCATAGGCCCTATTGACCTCTACTACAGCCTGAAAACCTCTGCGTCAACCTGACACCCTCTACGTCAGTCTACTGAGGCTTTGTGCAGCCTCTTTGGGCTTTTGCGTCACTCCTACAGCCTCTACATGGATGACACAGGCCCTTCTGGCTTTGCGCAATCTTTGTTGCCTCTGTGTGGCCTCCTCTGGCTCTGTGTCTGCTTCTTCTACATTGATCTCCCGTCTTTTTGTTCCTTACTTGCTTCTTCCTAACTGCTCTCTAGACCACTGGTTCAATTTCTCAGCAAACCCCGCTCCAAAAATTGAACTAACTGGTATGACTCAGTGCGTTCTCCAAGTGCCCCTCAAGTCTCCTCTTATACTTTTTTTTTTGACATCTCAACGGCCGAGATTGAGTCCCTAATCAACAGCTAAGATTAGATCTGGCTTGATCCATGTCTTTTGGACCGTTCTAACACAGATTCATATTAATACACATTAATATTTTATTTTCCCTAAATTTAGACTTAGGGACACCATTAAAAATATTAATTATTTTAATATCTCCTGATCTGTTTAGAATCTGCCCAAACCCTTTCTGGGTATTGGAGATCTTATGTGCCCCAACCTCTCCACCAAATTTCGTGGCTAGAGCACATCTGATGCTACCCCAAATCAACATGCTTCGCTGGAGGTTGCCCCCTTGAAGAGGAAAGTGAACATTGCTTTCATCTCTAAATAATAAACTACTTGTTGTTTTTCTCATTTCATTCTGTGTTCTAGGTTGTATTTCTTCGCATATTTGGTATTCTGGAATTTCTCGCAGGTCAAGAGCATAACATATTTTGTCAAGATCCTTGTTAGTAATGTTGATTGTCATCAGGTGGAGGCTAGGATTAGTAATTCTGCAGACCTCCCCTCGCAAGACATTGGAAATGTTGATGAGGGTACTCAGAAGAAGTGAGAAAAGAAATCAAAAAGCACTAAAGTTAGAGAAAGAGAGAGATTGTTGGTTCTAAGGGAAGGCATTAAATTAGATGAAGTCATGGACACGGCGGATCGTTTTCTGGTAAGGAGGGTTTGTGGGAGAAATTACACTTTAGCGCATCTGAAGAAATGGGTCACGGAGGTTTGGGGTCAGATTTTGGAAGAACTATCGTCTGTGGTCTGTGGTAAGTATGACTAAGGGATGGGTTGCTTTGCGGTTCATTAGGGTTGAACATGCATCATGGGTATTAACAAAATATTGGCATATTGAAATGCTCTTTGTTATGCTGAACAGATGGTCACCTCTTTTCGATCCAGAGAGAGAACAACTGGGGGTGGGATTGATTTGGCTAAGAATGCCAAGTTTGCCTCTTCAATTCTGGACTGAAGATGTCTTCAGACATATTAGGGATGATTTGGGGGTTTTTTTAGATTACGATAAATCTTTTGTAGAATCGGGCAAGATGGCGTTTGCACGTATTTTGGTTCATTTGGACACCAGAGAAGAGCTGGTGGCAAGTTTGAAGCTACAATGGCAGGGAATTACCAAATTGCAGAAATTGGACTATGAGGGGGTCTCGTTTAGATGTAGGAGGTGTCATGAAGTTGGGAATCTCTACAAAGAATGTCCACTACTTGCAAAAGATAAGACAGTGGCAGAATCTTTGGACAAGATTGAAGGAACATGTGGGAATGGAGCAAGCCCAAATGCCATTAACCAGATGCCACAAAAAAGTTAGGTTCATCAACAAAAGGGGATGGACAAGAATAAAGGGAAACAAGTTTCCTCCTCCCGGCCTACATCTTCGAGGGTTACTCGTGCTCGAGCTTCAGCAATCGGTCCCTCTTTGGGTACTTTCTATCCCATCCTTGGAACCTAATATTTAGTTTAACCCATCGTCCTTCTCGTTTGCATCTTGTCCTGCAAAGAATTTTGGGGTGGTCTTATCTTTATGTAATTTAAGTTCAATAGCTTGTCCCTCGATCTCGGTTCCTATATGTTGTCCGGCTCCTTTTCCCACCATCCCGTTAGTTTCCCAGGTATCAATACTCGCGAGGGAGGAAACCTCTTCCGATTATAATACAAGCCATAGATATAACCTGAGAACTTTATCCAAACAACCCATAGTTGTTGGTCAAGGCTTAGGTATCTCATCTCCTCTGATGATCCCCAAATCCTCTCGAGGTAGGCAATCTTATATATCGAAAGCCATTCATAAGGCTAGTATGGATGTAGCAGAGGTAGTTATCACTTGATGGGGTTCTTAGAGCAAGAGGCAACTCAGAAATGGTTTCCCGATGAAGTGGTTATCTTTTAACTGCAGAGGGTTGGCTAGCCCTACAAAACATCTAGCCCTCATGAGGTTATTAGAATTGGAAAAATTGGATGTGATCTTTCTACAAGAGACACTTCGGGACAATGCCCAAATTACAACGCGTTTAGAAACGATGAATCTGGGATGGAACTTTTGTGCCTCAGGCGTGCGAGGCAAATCTAGAGGCATTGTTGTAGGCATAAACTGCAGATCGATGAAGTTAATGAATATTTGGGGGAGGAAAAGCGTGTTAATGCCATATGTCTTTTTTGAAGAATTAGGGTTTTACATTAGGATTGTTAATATATATGGCCCCTATCACAATCATGCGGCGTTCTGGGAAGCAGTTATGCGGGCTTCTTTCTTGCAAGCTGACAACATAATTTTGGTCGTAGATTTGAATTTTTCTATGGGCCACGTAGAATCTTGGGGATTCACTCATGAACTTTTTTGAACAGATCCTGGAGAATAACAAACTCATTGATATAGAAGTAGCTCGTATTCAACTGAGTTGGAGAAATAGAAGAATTGGCGATGCTATGTTAGCAAGGCGTCTTGATCGATTCCTAATCAAGGAATCACTGCTAGATAAGATTGAAATGATTATGCAATGGGTTGGTTCGGGAGCAATATCGGACCATTCGCCTATATTCCTAGAAATAGCAGGTAAAATCGTGAGCGCCTTTCAAATTTAATTCGACATGGTTAAGGGATGAGGATTTTCTTCGAATTGTTAAAGAGATATGGCGGGATTGCTCACAGATTCAAGAAAGGTCATCGGCATAACACGTGGTTGGAAACCTTTTATGCCTTAAGCAAAGGACGATAGAATGGGCTAAGGCAAAGAAAAAGAAGGATGAAGAATCTCTCAGAAAATATTGGATCTGAATTGGCCAGGTTAGAAGACCCTGACAGTAGAAGGCATGAATCTCCATAATCCAAGTTTTATGTGACGCAACTAGAAGCAGAGCTAAGTTGCAGGAAACATGGGTTAAGGGTTTGTTTCTGGCCGGAAATGAAACAGAAACGAGGAAACGCGTACCGTACGGCGCAGAAACTCGTTTCCGACCGTACTGGCCCGTTTCTCAAGGTGGAAATGTGGCCAGTACGGCCGGATACGAGCCGTACGGCAGAGTTTCCTCATGCAACTTGAGTTTTTATTTTTATTTTTATTTTGTCTTCTAATTTTTTATTAAGCGACTAAAGTGACTTCTAGTTGCTTCTAGATGCCTCTCTCAAGTTATAAAAGTGACCCTCACCTCATTCTCTCATCACACAATTGAGCAAGTCGTTTCTCTTGGAGACTGGCGATTTTAGCAAAGGAGAAGAGAAGAAGAGAGCAGTGGTTTCAGCTAGGGTGTTTTCAATAGTGAGCAAATGAGATTTCAGTAGCAAGAGAGAGATTTCAACCGCAAATTTGGAGTGCAGAATTTCCCGCTATGGCATTCTTGGCATTTGGCTCAGCTACAGCCATATTTCTCTTGTCTTTTTTGGCATTTTGGAGTAGCTTTAGCTATAGAAAATTAATTTGGGTAAGAAACATTCATTTTCTTAGTTTTTTTTCCTACTATTTCTTCAATTTTTCAAGGGCTTATGCTACAAAAAATGTGAAAAAAGTTTATTTACATATTTGTTTTATTTATTTATTTTTGCAACAATAGCTTCCAACCAAAGTGCAGTTGCAAGTTCAAGGCCTAGGGCCAACCCAAGGGCTGAATAATATCCTCTTTGGAGGCATGTTCAGAAGCTTAAAAAACGTGGAGGTGGTGGCTCATGAGAATGGCGATGTAATCTTTGCAATAATTCGTACAAGAGTGCCTACCCAAGAGTGAAGGCACATCTTTTGCATGGAGGAGGACAGGGGGTTGTGCATTGCACAAAAACAGTAGACACATTGGCGAGGGCATATCAAAGAGAGCAAGATGAGGCAAGATGTTATTAAGAGAAGGCATGATGAGCTTAGTCAAGCTACTCCTGAAGCTCCATCTAACATTGAGCCAAGGATTGTAGTTGAAGCAAGAAAGAGGAGAGTCGGTACCACTCAACAACATGAACAACCAGCACCCAAAAATACCAGAGGGGCATCCCCTTCAGTTCAGGATAGCAGAATTTCTAAATTGGTGAATGTGCAAGTGAGAGAAGAAATTGATTCCAAAGTGGCTAGGTGCCTTTATGCATGTGGTATCCCATTCAATGTTGTTCGCTCTCCTTACTGGGAAGATATGATAAGGGCAATTAACAAAGCTCCTCAAGGGTACAAGAGCCCCAACTATGAGAAAATCAAAACTCAACTTCTCAAAAATGAGAAGGAGCTTGTGGAGGATATTTTATCACCAATTCATTCTTCCTCGAGTAGCTCTGGGTTTACCATAGTCTCATATGGATGGACAGATACAATGCACGGACCATTGATAAATATCATTGCCACTTCCCCCAAAGGAGCAATTTTTGTCAAGGCGAAAGACTGCTCAGGAGAGGTAAAAGATGCACAGTTCATTGTTGATGTTATTATAAAAGCTATTGAACAAATAGGGCCTAACAAGGTGGTGCAAGTTATCACGAATAATGCACCAATTTGCAAAGGTGCAGGTTTAATTATTGAGGGGAGGTATGACCGCATCTTTTGGACACCATGCATTGTCCATAATCTAAATCTGATCTTAGAGGAGATTGACAACAAAGTTTCATGGATAAAGGAAATCACAGGGGACGCAAGGGAGATTGTCAAATTCATCACCAACCACCACCAATCTCAGGCCATATTTAGAGAGTACTCCAAATTGGAGTTGTTAAAAGTTGTTGAGACAAGATATGCCTCAAACTTCCTATTGTTGTGTCACCTTGTTGAGGTTAAGCACGCATTAGTTTCTATGGTGGTGAGTCAACTTTGGATTGAGTGGAGACAAACAGATTCAAAGCGGGGGTATATGGTGCATAGATTGTGCCTTGATGAGGATTGGTGGAGAAAGATGGATTTCTTGCTAAAGTTCACAACCCCTGCATTTGAGCTTCTTCGAAGTGCTGACACTGACCAACCTTTTTTAGGAGAGGTATATGATGGCATGGATTCCATGGTTCAGAAAACGATGGAAATCATTTTGCAAGAGTCTCCAAAGCTTTTGTTTGTTGATGATCATTTTGTTGGTTTAGTCAAGAAAATCATTGTTGATAGGTGGAACAATTTCAACACTCCATTGCACACTTTAGCACATGCCTTGAAGCCCAAATTTTATGATGAGGAGCTTATTGCTCAAAGCAATGGGAAGAGGAAGGCACCCCATAAGGATAGAGAGGTGGCTAATGGAGTGAAAAAGGCCCTTATGAGAATGTTCCCTGCTCATCTACATAGGGAGGTAAAGGAAGAATTTGCCAGTTTTGCTGCAGGAATAGATGATTATGCAGATATATCAGCTTTGGAGGAGAGAAGCACCATGAATCTAGTTAGGTGGTGGATTTGTCATGGAGCAAATGGTGTACGTTTGCAAAACCTTGCCATTCGTATCCTTTCACAAGTGGCAAGCTCTTCATCAGCAAAAAGGAATTGGAGCACTTATGGTTTTATTCATTCTATGAAGCACAATAGGTTGGGCTCACAGAAGGCAAAGGATCTTGTTTATGTGCACTCCAACCTTCGCCTTGCATCTCGTAGGGGTCCAAAATACAACAGTGGCCCTTCTAAAGAATGGGATGTGGATGCAGAAGGTCCTGATTTGGATCTCTCTCTTGCTGCCCTGAATATTGAGGTCCAACCTAGAAGTGGAATTGGCCCATCATCTTCTTCACCACCACCATCCACTATTGAGCATGCTTCTGCTTCTATTTTTTATGAGGATTATGATGATGAGGATTAGTCTTTTGTCTCTATAGTTCTTGCAGCCTTATAGTCTTTATTGTACTTGCAGCCCCATATATATAATAAAGGCTGATTTTGAGTTTTGGATATATAATAAACGTTGTTTTTGGATATTTTGATATTGTTATTTTCATTATGTGATCATTCATGAGTAAATGTGATGTAAATTAAATCATAATGTTTAAGCTTTAAAAGTAATAAATTATAATGTATCATGTATGTTTTATGATTTCACATAACATTTCTCAAATGTCTTAAATTCTAATTATATATATATATATTATATTATATATATATAATTTTATTATTCGCATTTCCCCGTTTCCAAAATTTGGGGGGTCGCGTTTCGTACCTGTGCCTGTTTCGGAAACTCGTACCCGTTTCGTGCAACTTAGAAGCAGAGAAACTCAAGATATTAAAAGAAAAGGAAGAAACATGGAGACTTAAGAGTAGAGCTATTTGGCTCCAAGTCGAAGACGAAAATACAATTTTTTTCAACAACATGCAAGAGGTCGAAAGGCTTTCAATACTATATGGTCCTTGGAGGATGAGGAGGGTTCCTCAGTGCAATCTTTCAAAAGCTTAGCGAATCTAGGTATTCATCATTTTGGAAATTTGTTTAAAGCTCCAAAAGAGGCGTCTTTGGCAGAGATTATAAACGTAGCTAGTCTATTTCCATGATTTGTAAATGAGGAAGTAAATGAAGGCCTAAATAAGCCAGTGACTATGGGAGAACTAGAGGCAATGCTGAAATGGTTTAAAAAGGATAAGAGTCCAAGTCCAAATGGATAGCTTGTGGAATTTTATTTGGCTTTCTCTAATTTGATAGGTCAAGATCTCCTTAGGGTGATAGAGGACTATCAAATGAGTGGGAGAATGTATGATGCATTCAATGCTACAGTCATTGCCTTAATTCCCAAATCTAATAAACCTAGAACCTTTAATGATTTCTGGCCTATTTCTCTGTGTAATCACATCTATAAGATCATTGCAAATCGCATTATGCCTATTTTATCCCTGCATATATCAAAGAAGCAATACACCTTTTCGGAGAAAGCAATAGATATTGCCAGATTCACAAAGCAATAGGTATTGCACAAGAAGGTCTTCACTCCTTAAAAGTTAAGAATTTGAAAGGAATGATCTTTAAAATTGACCTCTCCAAAGCATATGATAGGACCAACTAGTTGTACATCCAGATGTTGTTGACTCATCTAAATTTTCCTCATCAATTCATTAACTAGATAATGTGTTGTATTCCCTCTGTTTCATACAGCATTCTCATCAATGGATTGGCATCAAATTTTTCCAATGTTGAACGTGGCCTTAGGTAGGGATTCCCTTTATCGTCGTTGTTGTTCCTGTTGGTCATGGAGGGTCTGAGAAGATTGATCTCTGAAGAAAGGAACCAAAGGAGATTCAAAGGTCTGAAAATTGCAACAAATATCATCTTGACTCATCTACTTTTTGTAGATGATGTCCTCAAATTTTTTAATGGGACCATCAGTGATTCCACTGTTTTCAACCTTATTCCTAAATTATTCTATAAGGCTATAGGGATGGAGACTAATCAGGAAAAATCCACTTTATCTACTATGGGTTGTACACAATACGAATTAGTCTACGCTAAACAAAGATTTCCATATAGACATTTGGTCTTTGAAGATGGGCTCAAGTATTTGGGATATTGGCTCAAACCTAATAACTACAAAATTGCGGACTGGATCTGGTTAGTAGCCAAGGTTGAGAGCAGAATTAATGTCTAGCATCATCGATGGTCTCTAGGGCAAGTCGGCTAGTTCTTATCAAATCGGCATTGGAGGTCATCCCTATATACTAGATGTCTTTGTCATGGATCCCAAAACGAATCATACATAGAATTCAACAGATATGTTGTAGATTTCTCTGGAGAGGGGGCAAGGAAGGCAACCCTTTTGCTCAGGGAAGCTGGGATCTCATTGCCATTTCCAAAAAAAGGGAAGGTTGGGGGATGAAGAACCTTGTATGTTTTTCCAAAGCCCTGGAAGCTAAAATAGGGTGGCAACTCCTAAATTCAAACAGTTTATGGTCAGAGGTGGTAACCAGAAAATACATTAGTTCACAACATATTGAGGAATGGATCAGAATGCCCAAATGGAACAGGTCGGATATCTCTACAATTTGGCGATCTATCTTAAATTACTTTGAATATATCAGAGCGGGCTTGGCGTAGAGAGTAGGATCGGGTTGGAAGCTTTGTATTGGCATGGATGCATGGTCGGGAAGTGCTAATGCACACGTCCTTCCTCCTAGCCTTATACAATTCTTGGAGGTATCTGGTATAAGGACTTTAGATCACATTGCAAACCCAGAAAATTCTACTATCTTTGGTCAAAAATGGTAATTTGCACAAGATCTCCAGATTCTTGTTCATTGGCATCAGGATTGGGATATTTAGATAAATGCACTCTCGGAGGCTCATGTAAGAATGCAGGAGCAGGAGGACAGATTAATCTGGGCAATATCTCTGAAGAGAGTACCTCTTGATGAACAGAAAATATATATAAATATTTAACTAATAATTGAATTGACAGATGATGATGATTACAAATGGGGTTCCTGGCTTATATACTGCCATGGAGACCCTTTGGGGAAAGGGCATGATCTTATGATCATGCCCTTTCGTCTAACTTAACTGAAAATTAAATAATAAACCTAATCTAACTAATTTTTACATAACATTGCCTTCCTCTCGAAAGAATGCTTTGTCCTCCAAGCATACGTAACGACGGATGTTGTTGACAAAATGCTTCATTCTCCCAAGAAGCTTCTTCTTCGGGTAAGTCCTTCCACTAGATCAGATATTCCTCGATAGTACGATATCGAAGCTTTCTTTCTCTAGTAGACAAAATACCTTCTAGTTCTAAAATGACTCTTCCCTCATCATCTAGGGATGGAAGTGTTGCTTGCGCTGTTTGATTGTTACCTAGTGCCCTTTTAAGGCAAGATAAGTGGAAGACATTGTGAACACGACTTGTCTCTGGAAGGCTTAAACCATATGCGACTTGGCTAATCTTTTTGTTGATCTGATAAGGTCCATAAAACTTTGGTGCCAATTTGTTTTTTCCTTTCTATTTTAAGGATAATTGTTTGTATGGTTGGAGCTTAGCAAATACCCATTCTCCAACTTCAAACTCTCTTTCAGTTCTGTTACGATCTACTTGTTGCTTCATACGATTCCTTGCATTATTCAGGTTTCTTTTTAATATTTGGACGATTTTTTGGGTTTCTTCTAGTTGATCTTTAACAATGGGTAGATTTGTTTGGACAATAGCTAGATCCTTCCATTTCGGGGGTTCATACCCATATAGAGCTTGAAATGGAGTCATTTTTGCTGATGTATGATAAGTGGAATTATACCACCACTCAGCGAGATGTAACCATTGAGCCCATTTATTTTGTTTTTCTGTAGCGTAGCAACATAGGTAGGCCTCCAAACATTTATTGACAACCTCTGTTTGGCCATCTATTTGAGGGTGATAAGCAGAACTCATATTTAGGTAGGTTCCTATATGGCTGAACAATTCCTTCCAGAATTTACCTTTGAACTTGGCATCTCTATCACTCACAATGACTTTCGGAAAGCCATGTAACTTATATATATTTCTGCAAAATATTTCAGCAATTTCTTTTGCTGAGTATGACTTCTTTATTGCCATAAAGTGAGCATATTTGGTGAGTCTGTCGACTACTACGAAAATCTTGTCCTTGCCTTCAGATACTGGTAATCCTTCGATAAAGTTCATCGAGATTTCTTCCCATTTCTGATTTGGAATGTTTAAGGGGTGAAGTAATCCTAGTGTCGTAATATTTTCACTTTTATTCCTTTGACATGTGTCACACTTTGCTACATACTTCTGAATATCTTCATTCCCTTCCAAAAGAAGGATTGACGTCCATTGTAGTAAGTCTTAAAGAATCCTACATGTCCAGCTGACGGTGAGTCATGTAATTCCTTGAGTATCTTAAACTTAAACTTGGAATTTGTATTTAGATATATTCTTCCCTTATACCATAGGATATCATTCTTCCACTCAAATTTTGAGTTATTGGGAAGGTTATTGATTATTGCTATTATTTCTGGATCTTTGGCATACTCACTTCGAATTTCGTTAAGCCACTCAGGGACAACAATCGAAATTGCAAGTAGTGTTGGTTCTTCATCTTTCCTGGATAAGGCATTTGCTACTACATTGTCTTTACCTCTTTTATGTAGTATTTCCAAGTCAAAAGCGACAATTTTTTCAATCCATTCTTGTTGTTCTTCGGAAAGTGTTTTTTGTTGAAGGAGATGTTGGAGACTGTTATGGTCTGTTCGAATAGAAAACTTACTTCCCAAAAGATATTGCCTCCACTTAGCTAGTGCGTGCATGATAGCGAGCATTTCTTTGTTGTTTGTGGATTTGAGGCGTTCTTTTTTTGTTGAGCTTCCTACTTTCAAAAGCTATTGGATGTCCTTGTTGCATTAATACTGCACCTATACCGAATCCAGAAGCATCAGACTCAATGATAAATGGTTTAGAAAAATCCGGTGTTGCTAATACGGGAGCATTAGACATAATTTCCTTAATTTTTCAAAACACCTTCCTGCTTCCTCATCCCATAGAAACGAATTCTTCTTTAAAATATTTGCTAGAGGTGCAGTTATATGTGCATAGTTTTTAATAAATCTTCGGTAATATCCAGTCAAACCTAAGAACCCTGTTAAGCTTGGATATATTAGCAGGTTTGGTCCATTCTTTTATAGCTTTGATTTTGTTAGGGTCCACCTTTACACCTTCATGGGATACAATGTGTCCAAGGTATTCTACTTCTTCCCTTCCGAAGGTGCATTTGGATTTTTTTGCATAAAATTGGTGTTCTTTAAGTAGTGTAAGAACTTTGTCCAAATGTTGCAAGTGCTCCTTCCAAGTTTTACTGTAAATAAGAATATCGTCAAAGAATACTAATACAAACTTTCTAAGATGTGGGTGAAATAATTCGTTCATAGTTGCTTGAAACGTTGCTGGTGCATTGGTTAATCCAAACGGCATTACTTTAAATTCATAGTGACCTTCGTGTGTTTGGAATGTCGTTTTGGTATGTCCTCTAATCTGATTCTAATTTGATAGTAGCCTGATCTGAAGTCCAATTTTGAGAAATACCTTGCGCCATGTAGCTCATCCAACATTTCGTCGATAAAGGGGATTGGAAACTTGTTTTTATTTGTTATTTTGTTTAATCCCCTATAGTCAATACATAGCTTGAATACCCGGATGCGGGTGATATATTGACAGACGCCCGCCACGTGAATGACACGAGGAGCCTTCGGCGCGAAGGCAACTGTACAAGCGCATAATGAACTTCATTAATAGCGCATTCAATAGCATTCATTGCCATTCCCTTCGCCCGAACTACCAAGGAACTAAAATTGCTGAAGCCAGAATGTCCGAGAACAGAGCGCTAAGTTTGACAAGCCTGTCTGAACAAGCTAAGGATTTCAACTCCTCTCTGCACGATAATGATGGTTTGTGTGCAGAGAAGGAGAGAATTGGAAAGGGTAAGCCCAAAGGCAAACCCCATTTCTGGTTAGGGAAGCAGAATCGCTTCAAGGGCCGAGAGCAGATTGAGATTGGGTCCTCTCTGTTACTGATCCTTTTGGAAAGGAGAGCTCAGCAAACTCTGCTACAGCATTATCGGTTAAGGATGCCTATCAAAGGCCATGCTTCGCCAAGAAGAGGTAGGCATCAGGGTCAGAGGGGGAACCCTGGTGGCAGAGGCGTCCATAGCCCGAGGCGTGTCTCCCCGCTGGCTTACGCCTCGCCCAGCGCCCCTGGTTCGGACGATTCAGACTCGGATATAAGCAATTCAGTGCAGATGGTTAAGTTTAAATACTACCGTCGCACCAATAAGCCCATTGTATCTACGCTAATTACTGTGGTTTTCATGGAGGAAGACGGTGAAGAAGGTGGAGGAAAAGGGGTCTCAGAGGAGCCAAGCACCCACAGCTCCTCTCAAAGTGGTAGCAAGAAGGAAAGTTCATATATACCCTCCTCTCAGAGCAAGCTCGAAGAGGAAAGCACTGGTATGCATTCAAAAGAGCAGAATGAAGCCCTCCGTGAAATATGCAGCCTTATGGATATGGGAATTACCAGTTCGGCTCAGCACCAGGTGCCGGACCCCCAAGCTCAGAATATGCCTGAAGAAGACAAGAAACCAGCCCGTTTCTTTGGTAGTCGCCTGTACCCTATTCTCCCTCCAGGAATTCTACGGTTGGAAGACCTGCCAGCGGGTATGGAGGTGGTTTGTGTGCCGGATCCAGAAAGGGAAGAAGCCGAATGGGAGGCCGAGCAGCAAGCAGCTAAGCAGAAGGAAACAGAGAACCAGGAGAATGCCGAGGCGGGGAAGGATTAAGGAACATCTCGGGAGGTTTCGTCTGCGGTTTTGTTTTTTGGATCGTTTGCCACCAGCGCTACATCTGTCTATGGTCGTTGTTGCGTTCGCCACCTGTGCCCAGTTCCGGAAGCGTCCAGCATGGGGATCTCTCGACGCGTGTTCTTTAGTACCAGGCATCAATGCTTCGTTTTTCCTGCTTATACTTATGTATTTTGTTTAATGTCCACGTCATTATGTCCAAATATGTTGACTGGAATGTAATTTTGAGAATAGGCACTATGTCAATGCCTGTTAACACTGTTTTTGGTAAGGAAAACTTGACAGAGAGCTGTTCATGCGCTCTCAGAGGCTTGTCCTCTTGTATATATCTTTTTTTCTCATTTTCTTAATATAAATAGTTTAGTATTTGCCCAGAAATTAAAATAAAAAAAAATAAAAAAATAAAAAAAAAAAATACATAGCTTGAATGACCCATCTTTTTTCCTTACCAACACCACTGGAGCAGCATAAGGACTTTTACTTTTCGAGATGATTCCACACTTTAAAAGGTCTTGGATTAATCTCTCGATTTCTGTCTTTTGGTGATGTGGATATCGGTATGGCTTGATGTTGACCAGGTCTGATCCTGCATTGACTTCTATTGTATGCTCAATTTCCCTATTAGGCGGCATCTTCATAGGTAGGTCTTGAAATACTTTTTCATGTTTCCTAATTAGATCTTGTATCTCTGGTGACTCTTCACTCGTCATATTTGCAGATAACATTTCTAACTGATGACATTGTACTACATAAGCGGGTGCTCCCTTTCGAATCATCTTCATCATCTGTGCTGATGATACAATTTGATTTTCTAGTGCTTGGAATCCGTGTAATTTGTACTTCTGACCTCCCCATTTGAACTTTATAAACTGTACTTGGTGGTTGGTGACATAAGTACCTAAAGTTCGTAACCACTAGATACCTAAGAGTCCCAGTGTTGATAATATCGCAGAGAAATCGGCGATATTCGGAAATATCGCGATATTTTCGGCGAGCCGATATATCGCCAACAAAATATCGCGATATTTTCGGCTTTTGAAAATATCGTGCGATTTCCGAAATATCGCGCGACGATAAAAAATATCGCCCGGTGACTATAAAAAATTTCTGCATGGCCTATAAAAATCTGATTTTGGTTTTTTTTCATATCATTTTCATTTCTGATTGCTAGAGAAGGAAGGGGAGAGCTATGTGGTTGCTGCTAAGGAGGGTTTGAGCATTCTAGGCCCTAGTATTGATATGCTATTCATGGTAATGTTAAATTCTTAAAGTAAAAGTGACATTCTCCTTTATCTTCATTTTCATCCTTTTACTTAAATTTTTAACATTACCATGAAATGACTCAGGATGTTTGAGAGTGGTTCCAACCTTATTGGATTTCATATGGAGAAAGTAGAATTTTAGATTTCATTCAAAATCCACCAGACATATCAGTTTTTCAAGATTTCAGAATTGCAATGTTTCCATTGAATTTTGTCATGTATTAAGGTATGGAACTCGTATTTAATCAAGAGCACCAATCCCTCTATGTACCTTGATGTTAGTGACATTGGTTGTCGAACTCCTCTATCATGACCCTCCTAAAAATGTACGCATCAC
>APFE030895668.1:0-22923 GCA_000404065.3 Pinus taeda | reverse complement strand
GGGCAGTGATTTCAGATAGATAGCTGTTAGTTTTATTTGTTATGCTACATATAACTCATGATGATGAGATACTTTTATATATGTGATGTTATTTGTATTGGTTCTCCACATTTGAGTCCTTGAATGGACAATTATCAGGGATTAGCAGGATTTGGTATCGCCTTTGATGTATCATTTCTATTTGACATCATATATATCAATGTTTTCTTCATATTTATGTGCCAATGTGTTTATTTCATGTTGTTATTGCTTTATATGTTTAAAAATCTTTAAAAAATGAATATATTATGCATTTTTTATGCTTGCCGATATTTGCCGATATTTTAGCCGATATTGCCAATAAGATATTTTCTGGACCCTCGCCGATATTTTCCCGATACCGATATTATCAACACTGCCTAAGACTACATCTACTCCTCCAAATGGTACTGTGGAAAACGGAGACTCTAAACTGAAGTCTTGAATCTGTAATTTAACCTTATGGCATTTCCCCACCTTTTCAATCTTCTTACCATCAGCTACCATCACCTTCATGTTTGGTAAAGGAAATGAAAAAATATTGAGTCTCTTTGCCATGGTTGCATCTAAAAAATTGTGTGCCACTCGAGTCGATGAGAACTACTACATTGCTCTTCTTTATGTGTCCTTTTAACTTTAAGGTCTGAGGTTGTGATATACCTATCATGCTTGATAATGACACTTGCAGAATACTTTCGTCATCTAATTCTGGTGAGAATTCTGGGGCATCTTCTGTTTCTTCTATGTCAAAATCTTCATTGTTTGAATCATTGGTTGCTTCACAATTATATAGGTTCTTTGGTTCTCTTCCTTTAGCACACCTATGCTTGGGGTCCCACTTCTCACCACAGTGCTTGCATTTACCCTCTTTTATCCTTTGCATTTCCACATTAGATTTTTCATCTTCACGTCGATGTGGTGGAACATATCTTGTATTTTTTGCGTCCACATACTGAGGTGTTCTTCGCCTTGAATATGTTTTTTCATATTTTAACCAAAATATTTGTTCGAATTTCTTTTCGGTTGTTTTTGCTTTTCGTCTTGCTACTTCTATTGATGAAATGTCATGCATCTCAAGTTCTACTTGTAAATGGGTTTTGAGTCCCAAGATGTATGACTGGATTAGATGAGATTCTGATAACCCAGGTACTCGTGTTACTAAGGTCTCCCATTCTTGAGTGTATTCATCCACACTTCCTTTTTGTCGTAACTTGATGAGCTTTGAAAAGAACTCTTTTTCTCTTACACCTTGGAATTTTTTAAAGAAGGCATCTTTAAATTTTCTCCAGCTAATGACGTGTGTTGTTTTTTTCCACCACATATACCAGTTATATGCTACTCCTTCCATTTTCATGGATGCATGCCTGATCTTTTCATCATTGTCATTGATGTCATATATCTCAAAGTATTCTTCTGCTTTATTTATCCATGCAACATTGTTTTTTCCGTTTCCATCAAATTTAGGCATCTCGACTTTTGCCCTTCACTAGTATGTTGTTAATGGTTGAGCGAAAAAAAGGTGTTGATTAGTAAAGGTATCCCAAAGTTGCTTGTTTGTAAAGGCCGTGTTACTCGCTTCTTGGTGGGGTGTCGCTGATTTTTTTGGGGATTTAACCTTTTCATGAGAATCTGTTCACTTTGTTGAATCTGATGAGATGTGTTCTAGATTCTCTTCACTTTCTTTTAGTAGCTGTTCAGGTGTACAATTCGACCTTTTACACAGAAGTTTCAGCATTGTTAAGGCATCTCTGATGTTTACTTCTGTTTGGACATATTGATTTTCCATCTTTATTTCTATTCGATTTGTCGTATTGTGAAGAATTTTGATTTCGTCAGCTTGCTCCCCAAGCTTGATCTGGAATTCATTTAATCTTTTACTGACCTCATCGTGGTTGTTATTTATCTTATGCTCTAAGTCCAACAATTTTTTTTGGAAATCTGCTATTGTCATTATCGACATCGAATGGGTTTGCTGGGGCGTGTATTTATCTGCCAGCGTAAATAATAATTTTTTTTAATTAATTAATTAAAATATTATTTTAATTAATTAATATTATTCACATATATGTAATAATTTTTTTAAAATCCTATATAATTAAGTTAATTACATATAATGTGATACGTAATTTTTAGAGATCACGCATTGGATAATGGCGGGCGGGCTGCACAGCTAGGGTTCCTACGTATCAGCGTTTGTGACAGGCCTGGAACACCACAAACTTAAACTGGCAGCATTGTTTCGAAAGGGGCAACTACTGTCGGACTGGATGGGAGCAGAGGGGTCCAGTGGGACCCCTTCTTTTAAGCAGGTTATCCTACAGAAACAGCAACAGAACATGAAAGGAGGAGTTAGAATAGAGGGATTGAACAGCACGATGCAGAATAGCAGGAAAAAAAAGGATAAGACACCAATGATGTCTGACAAGGCAGCAAATTCCACAGAAGTCAGGAATACAGAGAAGCAGAACCGTGCAGGCACTCAAGACAAAACTGATGCAAAGTCTCAGCCCTCAGAAAATGAGGACGATGGACCGAAAGAAGACAAAGAGCCAAAAAACAAAAGCAAGGACCAACCGGAGAAGGAGGGGGAGTCCAGCACGAACCCCAACAGAACCCCGGTGAACAGCAATGCATGTAAGCCAAAGAAAACAGACAGCCTACGGGTGACAATCTCTGACCCTGAAATCCAGACCTATAGGGAGCACATGGCTGAACATGCCATCATTTGTAAATTTATGGGAATCTGGCCATCTGAGAGGACTCTGTGCCAATGGATAAGACAGCAGTGGAAGCCGAAAGGAGATGTGCAGTTACATCTGGGGGCCAAAGGATTCTTCACAGTAGTCTTTACAAGTCTAGAAGATAAAGACAGAGTGTTCGAAGGTGGCCCTTATTTCCTAGCATCAGCAGGCTTATATATGAGACCTTGGAAGCCGAACTTCATCCCGGAAAAGGAATCCTTCACTCAAGTTCCGGTTTGGATCAGACTCTTCTCTCTCCCGATAGATTATTGGGGTTTGAATGCCTTAAAGCAAATAGGGGATAAGCTAGGAACGTTTGTCAAAGCATCGGAGGCAACCATGCAGAAAAGATATACCACCTATGCTAGAATCTGTGTGGAGCTAGATGTGTCAGGAGCACTTCATGAAGGTGTGTGGCTGGAGTACAGGGATGAGGAATACTTTCAAGCTTTAGACTATGAGCAAATACCTTTCAGATGTCGGAAATGCCATGAGCATGGACATCTGATAAGGGACTGTCCTTTGAACAGAAAGGAGGTAGAAGAAGACAAAACACAGAACAACAAAGACAAGAACAACTTTATCAAACCAAAGAACAGGCAGCGTGCCAATAGAAGAAGGAATACCAAAGGAAACACAGGAAAAAACTACTTCAGTAACCCCTTTGAGTTCCTAGACCTGGAGACCGACTCGGAGGAAAAAAAGAACACACTTAATGGGGAGGCAGGGCAAGAAGGATAGGAAAAACTTACAGGGGAAGGTACTCAGGAAGGAGCTTTCAATGGTGAAATCCACATGCAGGATAGAACAGCAGAAACGGACGAAGAAACAGAGATGTTAACTAGTGAAGTAGGGAGTGAGGATCTGGAGCTCGAAGACACCCTAGCCATGGAAGGCATGGACCTCACGACGCTCGTAGATAGATGGAGAGCCAAAGGGATTGAAGCAGTACCGGAGGAAGAAATCAGGAAGGTCAAGGACCTCTTCATAGCACGGCAGAAGGCAGTAATAGAGAAACAGAAGAACAAGTTAGGCATTATCAAAGGAAGTATCCCACACCATAAAGCATTACTGGGAAAAACCTCTGGCTCGAGGCACAAACGCCGTAGAGGCCGCAAGTCAAGCGGAGAACACCTGCAGGAGCTTGGAGAGATGTTGATCAACGCAGGTAAGATAAAGCAGCTAAGTGAGTATCCGTCCTTCCCAAAAATTGGTTAACTATGAAGATTGTATCTTGGAACGCAAGAGGGATAAACAGCCAAGCCAAACGAAGGCTGCTGAAGAGGCAGATGCAAAAAAACAACCCGGATATGTTGTTTCTACAAGAGACCAAATGCAACAGAGCTCTCATAGAAAAGCTACGAGTTAAGTTAGGAAGAAATTTTGAGGTCTTAGAGATCGAAAGCAAAGGGCGAGAAGGAGGCTTAGCAACCTTCTGGGACACAAGGAGATACCAGGTCCTCACAGCTGAAGCAAGCAAGAACTACTTAGCACTGGAAGTGCAACCCACAGGTAATTCTACATCTTTCCTATGCATCAATGTCTATAGTCCTCAGAAGTTAGAAGACAAGATAATTTTCCTAGCGTCTTTAACCAATTTTATAGAAAGACACCCTGATGCAAAATTCATTTTGGGAGGAGATTTCAACATGATCACCTCCCTCCTGGAGAAAAAAGGAGGCCTCAGAAAACTAAACAGGGATGGGGAGGTCTTCATAAGTTTCATTGATAATGCAAGATTGGTAGATGTTCACCCTAAAAATGGTAAGTTTACCTGGAACAACCGAAGGGGGGGCGATAGGTTAATATCCTCCAGATTGGATCGTTTCTTAGTCTCGGAGAGCTTAATATTAGATGGAACGGTAGTTGAGTCGAACATCCTCCCAAGCGGAGGGTCGGACCACTGGTCGATCTCTCTTGCGGTCGAGATTCAAGGAATCCCCAGGAACAAACCCTTCAGGTTTGAAAAGTTCTGGATAGAACGCCCTAACTTCCTCACTATGGTGGAAAAATGGTGGTCAGAGCCTTTAGTTGAAGAAGGGTCCAAAATGTTCAATCTGCAAAAGAAACTAAAAAACATCAAAATGAGATTAAAGGACTGGAACAAAATAGTTTTTGGAAATATATTTCAGGAGAAAGCTATCATCGAACACAAGCTAGAACAAATTCACAAGGATGGGGCGGCAGGCTGCAGAGATGAGGAAACCTGTGCACAAGAAAAAGAGCTTACTCAACAATGGCACAACAGATGTAAGCAGGAAGAATCCTTATGGAAGCAGAAATCAAGAATCCTTTGGCTGAAGGAAGGGGAGCAAAATACCAAATTTTTCCACAGATTAGCCATGGACTACAGAAGTGCCAATAAAATCCTAGAACTAAAAAATAGTGAGGGTGAACTCCTTAGGAATCACAACGAGATATCAGCCTTACTATCGGATCACTTTGGCCTCATAGCGCAAGAACCAGAGATCAACAGAGAGGCAGCCATCAAAGAAATAACTAATGCCATACCCAAATCAATCACAGAGGAGCAGAACTGGGCCCTAAGAAGAACAATCACTATGGAAGAGGTCGAGGAGGTAGTTAGGAGTATGCCCAGCGACAAAGCTCCTGGGCCGGATGGGTTCACCATTAACTTCTATAAAGCCTGCTGGAACATTGTAAAGCAAGACATATGGGAGATCGTGGAAGACTCAAGACGATCCAAAACGATCCTAAAATCTCTAAACTCAACCTTCATTGCTCTTGTTCCCAAAGTAGAGGAAGCTAATACACCAGAAAAGTTCAGACCTATAGCCCTCTGCAATGTCATCTACAAGATCATTTCAAAAGTCATAACCAACAGGCTGAAGGTGATCCTCCCTGGCATCATCTCACAAGAACAGTCTGGCTACGTGGAAGGAAGGCAGATTCTAGACAACATTTTGCTTGCCCAGGAGATGATTCACTCTCTTCATTCGCGGAAAGAAGCAGGAATGCTCATGCAGTTAGATCTTTTCAAAGCTTATGACAAGGTAAGTTGGTCTTACCTAGAAGCAGTTTTAAAGGCTTTTGGTTTCAGTAAACAATGGATCAAATGGGTTTTAGCCCTCATTAAATCTCCTAGATACTCTATCCTTGTGAATGGAGCCCCCTCTGCTCCCTTCAGCCCTTCCAGAGGCATCAGACAGGGGGACCCTATATCCCCTTTCTTGTTTGTCATTCTAATGGAGGGCCTAAGCAGATTAATTGCAAAGAAAAAAGCAGAAGGTCAAATTAGAGGTCTGCAACCTATCAGATCCAGTCCAACCACCACTCATCAACAGTTTGTGGATGATACCATGTTACATGGTACCCCCACAGTTAAAGAAGCTTTGGCTTATAGAGACATTCTTAATCTTTTTAGCAAAGCTTCGGGAATGGAGATAAATTTTTCCAAATCCACCATATTCTTCTTCAACACGCATCAGGCTATCCAATCTCATCTTTCTAGGCTGTTGGGGATTAAAATTGGCTCCTTACCTTCAAGATATCTTGGCGCCCCCCTGACTCTCAAACCGTGGCAAAAGGTTCACTGGGAGAAAGTCCTAGCCTGTATGGAGAGGAAATGCAAACATTGGACTAACAGGGCTCTGAATTTTGCAGGAAGATTAATTCTAACAAAAGCGGTCTTGCAGGCTATCCCTCAGTACATGCTTTTGATTTTGCCTGCTCCGAAAGGAATCCTAGATCAAATGAGAAGCATCCAGCGCTCCTTCTTATGGAGTGGAAACAGTGAAAAGAAGAAATGGTCGCTGGTTGCCTGGAAGAAACTGTGTAAACCTAAGGACAGGGGAGGTCTGAACTTGGTTGATCCCTCAGTGGTTAACAGAATCTGCGGAGCCAAAATATGGTGGAAGTGGATCTCGGACACGACCCTACCTTGGGCCACTCTGTGGAAGGAAAAGTATAGGCCAAATAGCTCCAATCTAGAACTAATAAGAATGCAGGAAACCCCCAACGGATCACCAATATGGAATCATGCCCAACCCAACAGGAGTATTGTCCAGGACTATAGCTTCTGGGAGATAAGAAATGGAACTCAAGCACTCTTCTGGGAGGATGCCTGGCAGCAGTCCCCGAAATTAGACACCCCTCTACTCCAACCATTGAAGCAACACACTCAAAATGAGGGCAATTTCAGAGTCAACCAATACTGGAACCCAACCAGTGAAGACCCGGAGTGGAGGGAATGGACTATGTTCAACCCCACCCACAACGAAGACATACAGGAAACCATTCAAGTTTTAAATCAACAAATCCTCAAGAGAAAAATTCGAATAACTGCTGAAAATGATAAGCTTAGATGGGAACCGAAAGGCAACGGGGATTTCTCCCTAAAAGAAGCAAGGAGCATCATAGAGAGGGAAGAACAGCCTCATATTATGCCCTGGACTGATAAAGTTTGGGACAGTCTTCAATGGCCGAAAATTAGAACTTTTCTTTGGCTTCTTATGCAGAAGAAACTCTAGCATGGGAAAACCTATTGAAAAAAGGGTTCAAGGGACCCTCTAGATGTCCTATGTGCCTGAAGGAGGCGGAAACAATGAATCATCTTTTTAATTCCTGTGATTGGGCGTCCCAGCTTTGGCACTGGATGGAAGAAATTCTGGAAGCTTCTGATCGGAACAGGGACTCCATTAAGGAGACCATCATCAACTGGAAGAGAAACTTTTCTAGAATTCGCAGAGTGGATAGTATATGGAAATGCACCCCGGGCTTTATAGCATGGACAATATGGAAAGAGAGGAATCGAAGAATTTTCACGGAGGAAGTCAGAAACATAGAATTTGCAAAAGAATCTATAACTATTAACATCAGACAGCTAATACAAGCAAAATGCAAAGCAGATTCGAATGAAAAACCCACGGATCAAGACTTACGCATATTAAAGAGGTTTCAATTGGAGGCTTCCAGCAATCAACCAACGCGGGGAAACAGAGCACATCCCTCATCGCAACTTCACAGATGGCAACGGCCACCAGAGGGCGGCCTAAAATTGAATTTTGACGGGGCTTCTAGGGGCAACCCAGGTATAGCAGGCATCGGAGGCGCCATTCGGAATCAAGATGGAGACATAATCCATATTTATTGCAGGGCGTTGGGAGAATGCACAAACAATGAAGCAGAGTTTGCTGCGCTTGAGCAAGGATTAAAGATTCTATGAACCATCAGACGAGGAAATGTCATAGTGGAGGGGGATTCTTCCTTGGCCATCTCGGCGGCTAAACGCCTTCAAGCAGGCACAAAAACCAGTAAGGTAACCAAACATTGGAGGCTGGCTAAGGCAACTGAAAGTATAGCGGAGATGTTAGTAGAAATGAGAGGCATAGTTTTCCAATTAGTAAGAAGAAAGGCGAATGGGTTGGCAAACTTCTTGGCAAACCATGGTGCTGACAACCCGAACTTAATCACGAACAGCTGTTGGCAGGAGGTAGACTGCCCAATCCTCAAGGTGACATGTGCACAGCTGGCAGAGAAGGATTCAAACCAAGCCGATCCAACCTAGCTGGTGACGGCTTCAGGTTACGGTACCGGAATTTTGATGAAACCGGTATCAGCAGTAATCATCACCAAAGCAATGGAATGACAGGACTTCTCGGGAGGCGGATCTCTTGGCGGCGGCAGGCCAGCCAGACAATCGATCATTACAGATCGAGCCACAGAACTTATAGCATCAGCAATATCAAAATCAAGACACTTGGAAGGGACCGTATAGAAAGACATCAATAACATTTATGCTGATTTCAAAAGAGGCGGGGTGGTTCGAGGCACAGCGCATGAGTAACCGATATGCAGGCAAACAGGGTATGTCCGATACAACCATCAACTATAGCAACCGATCAAACGTACAGGACACTTGGCATAAGGCTAATTGGATTATGAGCAGCCACTTCCATTCTAATTCGACCTGCAACGGCCTTGCTTGTGTGAACCTCAATCAAATTTATTGCAACAGTACCCCTACCTACAGCGGGATTAAGGCTAAACTCAAGAAGGTTCACAAACGAAAACACTATAAAGCAGGGGGTATCTCCCCTGTTTTCTCCACAGCTTCTCATAATAGTGTCGAGCACGCATCTGTGAACGGTAATTGCATTCGCTGGGAGGAGCATAGAGAGACAGATATGGACGCGGGAGGATGCCGCTGTGTTGCTGCAAATCAGGACCTCCTAGAGGCGAAGAGAGGCTATGAGACCCGGGCAACAACTAAGAACAAGCGCAAGGTTGCTGATTTGGAGGCTAAGGTCAAGCAGGCGGAAGAAGGGCGCACGGAGGAGGAGATTGCAGAGGAGGTGGATTGGTTGAAGGATCCGGGAACCCCCTCGAAAAGGGCTACTCAGTTTGTTAGAACAAAGGCAGAGAGTTGGCGAACCAAGATGCTCATCGCCAAAGCTCTGGAATCGGTCGAGAAGGAGAAGCAGCGTATCGTGACTGAAGTGAACCTCACGGAGGCTCAGATGGCAAAAGTTATTGACTACAACAACTCGCTGGATGGCCGAATCACCACTGTGCATGAAGCCATTCAAACAGTCAACAGGAAGCTCACTCTGCTCATAAGGCTTCTGAGAGATACTATCAACCCTACTCCTGGCACTCCGCAGCCAGCCACAACTGAGGTGCAGGAGAACGAATCGATGGCAGCCATGCAAGCAAGGATGGACAGTCACAGGTGGCAGATGGGGCTGGACACCATCAGTCAAATGGGAAAGTTTATCTAGGGTAGTCCCTTTTTTTGTTTTCTTCGGCCTTATCTATGTTTTGGCCTAAGTCTGTCTATGTTAATGTCATGAAATGTAAGGTCTCGACAGTCTCGGTTTATAGGAATAAGCTCAGCTCGAGCCACCCTGCGTGGTGTGCTTCATGCAGTTTTCTTTTTCTGAACTCTCTGAGTAGGTGTTTGGTTATGGTTCATTGTTCATCCCTGCTTTCGATCTGCCACGGCAGATTTTTTGTACTATATTTTGTTATATAATATAAACTTCTGACTTACACAAAAAAAAAGATACGTAATTTTTTAATTAATCAAATGGAATGGATATCACGTCGAATAGAAGGTCACATTCCGTTTGACTGTTCACCCTTTCTCGTCCGAGAGGGATAATAACCGCACAGAATCAGTGATTTCAGTATTATTCCGCAGATAAAATACCGTGAGTAATACCAAAGTGAATAATCCTTGCGGCAGGCTTTCGACGTATCTCTGCAACGGACTTTCAGTCTTGTCACGACTAACTGCAGATATAAACAACACCGGAATCGTTGGTTTAGCGCAAACAAATGACGAAACTTTTCTGAACCGTTTCCCGCAGAGCTACGCAGTCGGACAAGGATAATAACCCATGTCTTGTAGAGCCCACGCAGTCAGACAGGAATACTAACCGCTGAAAAAAATGTGAAGAGCAAAGTCAATTGAGCGTATCTATGTCCGTTGATTAATTATTGAGCGTATTTTTGTTCACACTCTCTCTGCCAACGCGTAAGTCACCGCAAATAGACGAAACGTCGTAATTTAGTGTTATCACCACAGGTAGAAGAAAAGTGACACTCGAACTTGGGCTGGAACTCACAACGTTTGGTTAAGTTATCACTCCAGGTGAAATATGCACAACCCCACACGCTTGTTGTTATATGGAAGACCCATGGGGGCCAGATGGTCAGCAAAATTTGTGGTGTTACCAGTCTTGTGTTGGCTCTGATACTAGATGAAGAGAGTACTTCTTGATGAACAGAAAATATATATAAATATTTTATTAATAATTGAATTGACAAATGATGATGATTACAAATGGGGTTCCTGGATTGTATACTGCCATGGACACCCTTTGGGGAAAGGGCATGATCTTATGATTGTGCCCTTTCGTCTAATTTAACTGAAAATTAAATAATAAACCTAATCTAACTAATTTTTACATAACAATCTCTGCATGGCAGATATACTCCAAAAGAAGAATACTCCATTTTTAATGACCATGAACCAGCCAATATTGTCTACAGGTGGCGTCAGCTTTGGAAATTAAAAGGCCCGGCAAAAAAAAATCTTTTTTATGTGGTGTTTATTGCGTAGTAAAGCTCCCACAGGAGACAATGTTCAACAAAGATTCTTTGAGAGACCATCCTGGTGTATATTATACAAGCATAATGTAGAATCAATCCAGCATCTATTCCTCCATTGTCCTACAACAATCCAAATATGGAATCAGATATATCAATCTTTGGCAATCAATATCAAGTGGCGGGGAGACACTATACAACCAGCTTGGGAATCATGGTGGAATGGAGCCCATCCTACAAAACTTCGAAATCTTCCCCTGTTGGTATGTTGGGGTATTTGGATAGAAAGAAACCAACACATTTTTCAAGATAAGGCCCTTAACTGGACTTACACCTGTTCCCACATAGTAGTTTTATATAACATGCTCCTGGAAGATGAACAAAACAACAACACAGGAACATTTCTGCAGAAATCATTGAAAAGACTTTCCCTTGGGCATATTTTGATGGTTCAGCACAGCAAGATGGCTGTGGCAGAGGAGCAGTTTTGTATTTAAATGAAGATAATTACTTCAAGTTGAAAATGGGTTTAGGGAGGCACAAATAACTATTCAGAGCTTAATAGCCTAAGACTTCTTATATTTTCCCTTGAGAAACGATGCCGGCAACTACAGACTTTTGGTGATTCTAAACTTGTCATTAATTGGTTCAACCTTAAGTCAGAATGTCACGTGCACACACTCAGGAATTTGCTAGATGAAAATATTACTTTAAAATCTCAGTTTGACTATATATCATGTCATATCTACAGGGAAAGGAACCAGATTTCCGACAATCTTTTCAAGGAAACAGCGCAGCAACCTATTGGTTCTTGGATGATTTAGGAACAGATAGGATAGGAGCTCTATAAGTATTTTCACAGGCCTTTCATTGATCATCAGCCACAGGTGGCAGCAGCTACCTGAATCTACACAGCTCATAGACAGATCTCCTTTTTGTTTTTTTTCTGATTCTCAGAACTATGATATTGTATATTTTATTATGTATCTCATTTTCAGTTACAGTTATGTAACAGTCCTTTATAGACTCTATACAGCAAGTGGCATGCATGGCCACCATTTTCAATATTTTATATAATGAAAGTTATGATTTTTCCTTGGAGAAAAAAACCTAGACTACATGTATCTAAAAACTTAGAAAGTTGTTGATCCAAGTAATTTCCTTTCATTCTGATATAAGTATACATAGGGAAAGCACGCATGAGAATACGCTCTTCAAAACTGCACTTCCCTTTTTATTAGTCATGCGTACATATTCATAATATATGTTTGTCACAGAATTTCAATTTGAAGATCAACATATATCTTCATCTTACTAGCCTGCCCTAGAATTACATTTCTCGAATGACAACAACTAAATAGCTGATTTCTAAACTATATACATTACGCTGACCTGCATTACAATCTAGCAACATATAAAAAGGGAATAGATTTAAGAATTGTTACCTATAGATTGCAGAATCAAAGGAGATAGTCTCAGGCTTAGCATGTCTAATGATGTCACAATTATGTAACTATAATTTTTTCTAACAAATTTTCCATTCAATTTTGTATGTGTGTGTTTTCTTTATGATGTAGTAGATGATGATTCACAAGAATTTGAAAAGTTACAAAATTCATTCGTTAACTGCCACTGCTCTCTCTTGTTCCTTCATCAGATTTATTTCTAAGATTTTACCTTCTCGATTTGGGGTGAGGCAACATCCTTGCAATAAATTTTTTTTCTACTTCGATGACATGCTTATTCATGTCATGGGGTGAATTAGAATTCTTGGGTTCCAATTGTGGTTTGTATTGAGAATGGCTACCGTTGGAGACAATTCGAATGTGAGTGAAATTAAAAGGGTGGATGGGGGCTTCTAGCCCTTGCCTGCAATCAATGATAAAGTAAAAAGAAAATCATACTAACTCATCTGCAAGTGGACATGTGCATGCACACATATAGTGTGTGTATGAGAGAGAAACTTCTCACAATTTTATTAGTATGGGATGTAGCCTATGCATTTCCAAATTCATACATGATTGCACAGAATTACGAAGTACACCATTCCAAACATCCAAGATTGGCTAAGCTCCACTTCAGAAGGTGGCAGGGAAAGAAGGTTAAGAAAAATTTCCAGTACAATATTTGGATATGAAATACCCTCCTTGTATGGCAAGTTGAGAATACTTACAGCGCCACCCTTCCAGGAAACAATTAGTGGGTCTGTCCTCTGCTGCAAAACCTAGCAAACAATTTTATGAAAAGCAGAGATCAGTAAGCTTTTGAAATCCTTTGGATATTTTGTCAAACAATCAGGTAGAATTATATGGCTCTTATTGTCCTATGTTTTAGAAACAAAATTCATTATAGGATTATTAGCAAAACTGCAGCCTGCAGGAAAAATGGAAGTGTATACAAGTTTCCAAAATGGGAATGCCTGGAAACCTGACCCATGAAAAATAAGTAACTGAAGAAACATCGTATATAACAAAATACAAAAAAATATAGATATGTAATTTTCTTTCAAATAGCATATTATCTTGCAAGAAAATAAGAATCATAACACATAAATGACATTTTAGATGAAGACCCGTGTCTATATTAACTCTCATATATGATTACATTATGCAAAATCCCATAGCTTGGTGGTCTGCTGAATTATGAATGGAACATGAAACTCTACTTTGTCAATATGGAGTTCGATGAGATTGGAACCACTCTCAAATATCCTACAACAATTAATGGTAATGTTAAAAACTTATGTAAAATGAAAAATAATGTAAGATAAAGGAGAGTGTCAAAAGAACATCAACTTTAGAAAAGGTAAGATAAAGGAGAATGACAAGAGAAAGTCTTACAATTAATTACCAAGGTCACAAACTCCTCAAAGCTCAATCCCTAATCTTTCTTTTGTCTTATAGGGTTGTCGGCACAGACAGGGCAATATTTTCCTATGGGACCTGTTACTCACTTTGATGAGGAAAGAATTACCTCCAGCATGAAAATTTTCTCAGAGAATTTACCTCCGACTATGAACATTTGGGTGAACCGCTCCACATTATCATGAATCTCCATATCTGAAGAATTGTATCCCAGCAAATGAAATATGGTGCCACCTTTTCAGAGCTCGTATCGACAGTGTACCACTGACCTTATAAAGTTTGCTTCATAGGCAGACTCCAGCATGGGCAGCATTGCTACAAGGGAGCTGAAGCAGATATTTCCCTATTATTTGAAAGGTTATGACTATATGAGATTTGCATTGAGTGCATGCTGGGATGCCAAGGGACCTAATTTCCATTACAGCTCCATGTCCTAGCATTTTTTAGTTTGCAAAGGTGACAGATAGCTCATGAAGTTCCTTTTCCAGTAATCTTCTTAGAAAGTGTTGATTTTTTGGTGCAACTTGTACTTAATTGTGAATGCAGCCCCTTGTGCAAGAGAAATCCTTGGAAGTCTTATCTAGGCATGTTTTCAATTCATTAAAAAGAGGGGCAGAAAACAATAGATTCAGTGACCAGTACATTACCTGGAGTATTTTCAGCAGGTTTCTGTGGTTACAATTAGTAAATATAGCAGCATATCACATAGATCAGCGCTCTAAAAATGCTATATTCAGCAGCATATTTGGTGGAACAAATTAGTAAACAATGCATTAATAAAGGAGGAGCATTGTGTTTGAGTCTAGTTCCTAAATTTCTGTGATCTACAATCAGCAAATAGTTGTGAAAATTCCTAAAACTAAAATCCTATTGCAACAACTGGAATCTATTTTTCTAATTGTTAATTATTTTAACAATTTATCTGCTACAGCAAATATCGAATAAATCACACTGCAACCTTCACAAATAAAAACTGCAGAAATAATAGTGCTGAAAACTGATAAAACACTGGAACACACACACAAAAATGACACCGTTATTTTTGGACAAATGTCCCCAGAAAACCCAAATTATGGAAAACCCGATGCAGCAGTGAGGGTTTTTATTATTATGCAGCAGTGAAATTATGAGTACAATCTATGGATGCCCAACTAGAAATCCAAATAGCAAGAAAATCTGGGCAAAATTATCTTAAAGTGAGCTAAAATTCAATTTTTCACTTTGGAAATTGTTGGCATCATTAGTAATCAAATCTAATTGCTATAGGCTTGTTGTCTCTTAAGTTAAAGTGATTTTCTTACTGTTGTCACAAGTCTAATAAAATGCTCAAAATTTTCTAAAGTTACTGCTGATTTGATTATGGCAATCTAACACTTGATTGTCTCATTCTAAGTTTACAAAAAATTCTCAATTTTGGACTAAAAACACTCCTGCACTTAAGCTCTAAATCTATGATCTTGTGATTGGTACAAGTTGCTTTAACACTTGGAATCAAATTGGCATTATTGTATTTGATATTTAATCATGGCATTGTTAAGAAATCATTGGATAATTTCTCTAAGAGATCATAATCTTAAGGGGCTTTGATATCTTGGTTGTTTATCGTAAGCATTTGGCATCTTAAGTTTCATTGGACATTTGACAATTTTCTAAGCATTTTGTGTAATATTGTTGAATATTGGCACTTGTATCTTTAACACCTATCTTGTCTTAAGATTGTTAATTAATCATGGTTAAGTACACTTGCTATAAGATAATTCACACTAAGTACTTCAATAGCATAAACCAATCTTAACTCAAGATAAGTTCACTCAATCTATCTTGCATAAACATTCTAGGATCTAGCTTGCATTAACATCTTACTTCCTAGAATAAGCTAGGTTGATAGACTCTTAGGGCAGCCCTTTACCAATTAGCTTGAGGGATTCAAATCTTCTTAGTGGTTAACACAGTGGCCTTGCAGTCACGAAAGCCACAGTCTCTACAGCGCCAGACGCACTGGGTGGGTGGAACACAAGGGAAGGTATCGTTAATCAAGCCATTGTCTGCTTCTCGTTGGCTTCCATTTCATAACTTACTCTGAAAACAATTTCTCAAAATAGTTAAGGGAGAGGTTCTATTTAGATTAGGCATATAATTAAAAATAACCAAGATCATTGCATCACACATAGATTTTAAGATTTGCACATCATATAGGATAGTCAATCATTTAATTAGTGGGTGTCCATCCGGTTACTTGGTTTCAATTTATAATAAACAAGAATTGTGACTCCATAAGGCACTGGTCTCACACTTGAAATCTAATATAATCATTAATCTTGCTAAAATTCCACCGAGTAGCTAGGCCACTCATCCGTGTCTCCCAAACAAGTTGGTTCCCAACTTGTTTTCCTTCACCTCATTCCATCGGGACTACCCCCCATAGCCTGTTGTTGGGAGAGAACTAGAATAGAGTGGGTGGGGATTAGAGTGACAACCCCCGCCCTGAGCGGTTGTCACAGTGTCTGTACAATCCAGGCGACAATATTGCCTAATCACATGTCAAGTGGTTTCTCACTGAATGATTCCCTTCTCCTAAGTTCTTCCATATTATTCCTTATTTTCCTGATATCATGTTATTGGTTGCTTACCATGGCTGGTAGGCGTTAAGAAAACAATAGAATAAAAATTTTGCTTGGCTAAACATGATGAACAGGACTCATATCTTCCACTAGCAGACAGAGAATAATTGTGGAATTTTGTGGGTGTCTTTGACCTTGACCCAGGAACTTACTTGACAGAAAACTCCTACAAAACAGAATTCCCATGAACAGTTGTAATAGTGAAAATGAGAACAACAGTAATGGATCACTCAAAGTTTCAGAAGGCACTTGACTATCTTTTTGCACCCATTCAACTGGGGCATTTACTCTTTCACAATCCAAATTTGGTTCTCCTCCTAGGACATTCCAATGGCTTCTCTTTAACCTTGCTCATCTCTTGTCTTAGAGTTGCTCTTTAGGAACCTGGCTCGGGTACCATGTTGCTTTTCATAACAAAAATTGATTTTTTATTCTGTTATTTACTTCCAATGATTTTCTTAAACAAGTTCTCTTATGTCATATACATCATTAAGAAATTATATATAAAAAAATCTCAAAATTAATGCAACAATAACAATAGGTGTTGAGAAATCTAGGGCATTCAAAGTTAACAATTTCTCTGCTTGATAATTGTTTCTGATACACTTTTACTTCTTAGCTTATAACCATTTCTTCGTTATGTTATTATTGTGTTTTCTTCATCAAGACAATTACCAATATACACAATGAAAGACAAGTGACACAGTATGTAGGTTTCTCAGTCAGGGCCAAAACCTCTCACCTCTTGAGAGGAAAACCCAATGAAAATTCTTCTTCTAGATCTTCAATTGATAAGTACCAAGACCATGACACAAACCCTTGAGTCTAGTATCCTCCCAAGAACTTTGTCACTAACCTTGATGCTCTGCCTCTCCCTTTCTCTCGCCTTTCTTCTTGATCTTGAACTGCTCTTCTTGGCTTCCTTCTAGAGAAGCTTAGTCTCTATCCTTCACACAGCTTCTTCTCGACTTCCCCTAGAGAATCTCAGTCTCTAGGTTTTCATTGGTCTCCACTAGAGAAACTCGGTCTCTAGATTTCTATCTTGGCCTCTCAAAAGAATCCTTCTCCTTTGTTTGCCCAGAAGAAACGTCGTTGCCCTAGAAGAAACTTCGCTGCCAAAGAAGAAACTTTGTTGCACAAAAGAAACTTCGCTGCCCAGAAGAACCTTCGTTGCCCAAAAGAACCCTATCTTCACTCTACCTAGAAGAATCCTCTTTTTCCCTCCTTCGCACTTTTCTTCTTAAACTCCTTTTTGCACTTTTGTTTCACCTCTATCTTGCACTTCTTCTATGACCGAATTCAGATCGAGTTACTTGCTTCGAATGGAGAACGAGTGTATGTATATATACACCTCACCACATGTCCTTTAGGCCGACATGATTGTTGGAGGTAGGCCGACATGACTGTTGGAGGTAGGCCAACTTCTTCTACAGAGTTCCTTCATCGTTGTAGTCCAACTTGAAGAGGATAGATGACAAGTTCTTCGTGGATACTTTACATAGACAAGATTTGACCTTTTACAAACTGTAACATGACTTCATTACATGATAATGACTAACATTTTATGACTAGATGACAAATAAATCCTAAAGACTCTCAATGGGAGTCTTAACTTAATAACAAAATCCCTTGCTCATGAAACCCATGAAGCAAGTCAATAAAATAAATTTATTTTTCTTATTTACATCTCATTACATAGAATTATATTTTCATGTCATTATGAAGACCGAACCTAGTTACACTTTTCAACACTCCCTCTTAACTAGGGAGGTATTCATAATGGTACTTAGACTCTCTCAATCTGAAGAATCTCTCATAAGAAGAATTCGGATTTGTAATTCATTTGTATAGCATCATATTAACCAGCATTGTTACATAGCAAGGCCTTGACTAACGGCTCCATCTCTCGACAAGATCTGAGCTCAATGCTAGCGAGACCAATGATAAATATATACACTCATCATTGTCTCTCTCGGAACATACCCCACCCAGGTTTTCTCAGGGTAAGTTCCAAGAGGACTATTCTTATCCTGGACTCCACAGTCCCACAAAGAATATCGGTCCTCCACGACTACTCTTACTTTTGGATGCCAAATGATTACACAATCCTCCATTTTGTCTTCCCAAGTGAAGACTAGAACGACATGTCTATGTCTCCTTTTCCAACTAGGAGGACATTCTCCATTAAAGGAATGTACTCATTCCTATCACAAAGGAATGTACCTAAGCTCCTTGCTTAGGAATTTCCAAGTTTCTTCCAAGTAAGAACTTCTTTTCAAGCTCCCTCTTAACTAAGGACGTATTGCAACTCCTCATGTGGAGATCCTCGAACAACCAGCTGCTAGAAGAGCTCCTTCCTACGAGGTCATGAATTTCTTCTTCGTCAAGGAGTCTTCATCTTTGTGAACTTCTACATAGGGTACATATCATCCATCACTCTTATCCATGAGTTAGTAATGTCCTCAACTCAACAGAAACTGTTACATCATACTTTCCATCTAGCTTTGCTTCATGTCATTCTACTTTCATGCCATATTTTTCGGAAGGACATTACATCCTTCTACATGGTCCACTTGGAAGTCATCCATAGATTTCCCTTTGGCAAACCTACAAAAGCCCATCTAGATATTAGTTCAAAAATAATCAATGAACACTTTAAATCAAAATTACATTTGTGATGATCTTTCACCATGACATCTTCTTGTAGGTATCAGCATTCTGCATCCAGATTAACACGTCTCCCACTGATATCCATTGTCAAGGGTCTCTATCTTTTTCCAACTTCCATCAAAGTCTTCACATCCTTCCAGGAAATCTTCTAGTCAAATATTCTTGGACTTTGGATGTTGAATGCCTTCTATATTTGTTGCATATTATCACGATCTCTTATTATCTTTTCTCACACACTTCAATCCCAGTAGCTTCCAATCATAGTTCCTTGATTATAGTCAGCTTTCTCATGATTCATATGAGAACATATTATGTTGATTTCATCTAGCATGACTTATGCCTTTCTGCAATCTTTCAGAGGAGGAGGTCCCTTCTTCTCTTGATCATATTTCCAAGATGGAAATAGTGATCCATATTATTTGCAACCATATGAGATGACTTTCATAATATCCATGTAAGCATAAATACCTCATCTTTCTTTCGATCATCCAGACTTCCTGTAGCAGCTTCATTCGAAAGAACGCTATTCTTTAGCCCTGCTTTACTATTATGTCGTCATACCATCATCCCTTGAATCCCATGAGTTGGAATTCTTGATGAAACATTTGCTTCCTTTCTAGATCGGTGAATCCTTTGACAAGGATTCCATCCAAAAAACTTTAGGATCTTTCATATCCTCACTTGGTAGATGTTTCCTTTATTGGCTGCGATGATCCCAATAGATGATGACCTCTGCTTCTTTCTATGAGGTTTCCAAAAGCTCCCAGTCTTTGTAATCAGTAGAATTTGTACTAGACATATTTTCTACTTCCCATGTCACGGTGTTATTTCTAATATGATGCATTCTATCCTAAGTCACTGGATTCGTCCTAAACCCCCTACGAATCCCGAATCCATCGAATCCGACACGATTCGGTACGGATTCGTGTCCAAATGACATGACACGTCGCGTCCATTTCCGACACGTCGAATCTGAGGTCGTGTCGCAATTTTAGGACACATGTCATGTTTCCAGGACTCTGCGCGGGAATGAAAAGGACGTGTTTGCGCATTTGGCAAGTCATTTGTGCTATTGGCAAGTGATTTGTGAGATTGCAGCAAGGAGTAGAGCATTCAGCAAGGAGACCGGTCCACCAGGTAAGTTCTAATCTCACTGTTCAGTGTTTAGTATTTACAGTTTACGTTGAGCAGCTCCATGCCAAGCCCTTTGACAATCCTTGGTCTCCATCTACAAGGGCGGTGTTTCCCTAAACACTGAAACCACTCCAATCACACTATTATTCAACCACTAGTCCACTCCAATCGCAGTAAAGAAGGGTTATAAACTTATAAGTTATAGGGATACCACAATCGCTCAAATTTTTGTTGCTTGAACTGTATTTTTAATCTTGCCACAACACGGTAATATGTCGTAGTTGTTGACAGTTGTCATTCTCTTAAGTGTATGACTAGGTTGCCTTCTCATACTTGAATCAAGAGAATATGTTTACTGTTTTATATACCTTATTTATCACACTGTTTTATATACCTTACTTATCACGATTCACAAGTTTTCTAATGATGGAGCTCATCGTTGCACAAGTATCATCCAAAAGATGTGGATAAATTTCAAAAGGCGATTGAAGTCGTTGAGTGAGTCCAAGATGAAAAGAGAGACATCAAGCAAGCAACCTAAGGGGACAACGAGTCACAACCATTTATTCAGTCACTGTATATATCTTAATTGTTGCATATCATGCTCATTTCTGGACTTAATAGAATGGATTACATCTGATTAAAAACTTGTTCAGTACATAATGAGTAAACCATCTGGAATTTAAGTTTTGCAGAGTCACCTACAACAGTAGACATTTAAGTTCAAGGAGATATGTCACTGTTATTGATGAAATGTTTCGGTCCCTTTATCGTGACAACTCAAGGTTAACTGCAGGTCTATAGACTATGAGTAATAGTATGTATATATCACAAACTGTCCACAAATTTTCACATCTACAGCCTACAGGACAACATCTTTCAATTACGGGACTGATTCTTATTGTAACAAAAACAGTTCAACAAGCAACATTCAAGCACATTCAACATTGTTGTTTGCCATTTGGTATATCCTCTGTGGTATGATTGTTGTTGGATTGATGGAAACCTTGGCATTGTAAACATTTTGATCACAGAGAATCGATGTTTCAAATCTTGAATGTTGTGACAGTGACACTTAAAAATTTAAAATTGATTAATGCACAGTCACACTCTTGAATGCTTCTATTCTGCCAGCAACCAAGCTTTACGGCCTCCTTTTCATGGTGAACAGAGGCTTGGCCCTCCTCCACAGAATTGTGGCCATTCTCTCATAGATCAGAGAATATAATGCCTATTCTCGGGCTCTCCTTCCACAGGATCAAACTGCAATCTTGGAGAAAACATGGCTGCCCAAATACACTGAAAATTGAAATCCTGTACGAGCTTGGCAAGATCAAAACTGTCTCTGTTCTAAGACTGCCACTTCACCTCCATTTTTTTGAATTTTTTACAGCATTTTGTATATCATTTTCATTTTTTATTTACAAATTTGTGCATGCTTTGTATTTGTAAGTTTGTTCATTTTTTTTACAAGTAGTTGGTAACAGTGTTCATGGCTCAATCAAAGGTAGCGGTTAGGGGGCAAAGGAAGGGCAAGAATGTCATGGGTAGAGATGCCCTTCCTCCCCCAATATCATCACAATCTGCTGCAAGTAATATTGGGGGGAGAGAACTTAAAAACAATGATAAATATCCATTGTGGAAATATGTCACAAGAAAGGATGGGTTAGAAAACAAGGGAAAGGGAGGAGGCAATGTGCAATGGGAATGCAATTTTTGTAACATTTCGTTCAAAAGCACATATTATCATGTGAAATCACATTTGTTGGCTTTACCTGGTTGTGGGATTGGATCTTGTAGAGCTATTACTTCACAAAAGATAAAAGAATTGGAAAAGGAGGCCAATGTTGGTATGGTACATGTGGCACTGGCTTCAAAATCAAAAAATACCAAGAATGAAGGCCCCATTCCATTTTTGAGGAAAGGCAACACCAAATTTCCATTTGAGAGTTCTACTTCTACTGGGGGACAAGCATCAAAAAGAAGAGCACTTGGTCCAATGGACAAGATTTTCCAAAAAGAGAGACGGGAAGAGCTTGATCTCACCATTGCCTTCTTCTTCTATCAAAACTTCATATCATTTAATGTTGCACGTTCACCTTGACTTGTTGAGATGTGCCGAGCTCTAACTCAAGGGGCTCCAGCAGGGTATGTGCCTCCTGGGTCAGAGAAGCTAAGAACCAAATTGTTGACGAAGGCAAAAAAAGAAGTGCAAAAACTGCTTGAACCTATTGTGACAACATATCCAACATCTGGGGTTAGCATTGTTTCTGATGGATGGACAGATCCAGCATGACACCCAATCATCAACTTCATGGTGTCTTCCTTGAATGGTCCAGTTTTCATGAAAGCAATGGATACACTTGGTGAATACAAGGATGCACAATTTATGGGTGAGTTATTTATTAAAGTTGTTGAAGATGTAGGTGTTGATTCTTGTGTGCAAATCATTACAGATAATGCACCTGTTTGCAAGGTTGCTGGCATGATTGTGGAAGCTAAATATCCACAAGTGTTTTGGGCACCTTGCATTGTCCATTCATTGAACTTAGCACTGAAATCCATTGCTTTTGATGTGCTTTGGATTGGAAGCATTATTGAGGATTCAAGACATATCCGTAACTTTGTGCAAAATCATACAAATGCCCTCACTATCTACAAAGAGTACAACAATCTATCATTGTTGAAGATTGTTGATACACGGTTTGCATCTTCATTCATGATGTTGAAGAGGTTGAGGGAGGTCAAGACCACTCTTGGGTCCATGGTTATTTATGAGTTTTGGTCTTTTTGGAGAAAGAC
>APFE030895658.1:541-13340 GCA_000404065.3 Pinus taeda | reverse complement strand
CCTCGTCATGACGGACCGGTCTTGTGTTCGATCCCGAGCAAGGTCGTAGCTCGTCGTGCGAGTAGTTAGTCTTAAACCGGGCCAAGCCCACTACCTTTTAAGGTCGTGGAGGCAGCGTAGTGGTAAAGTCGGCCTCGTCATGACGGACCGGTCTTGTGTTCGATCCCGAGCAAGGTCGTAGCTCGTCGTGCGAGTAGTTAGTCTTAAACCAGGCCAAGCCCACTACCTTTTTTTGAAGATGGAAATCTTGAGAGCGGAAGAAGGTAACAGGGAAACGAAACACGGCTAGGGTTCTCACGGACCTGTGACCTGCAGCGGCAGGAGGTTCTGATCGATGTCGGACTGGCCTGACCGCAGCAGCTTTCCGCCTAGACGGTGTCTGGGAGCAGCTCAACAATGGACTCCCCTCTGGGGGAAAGCGACAAAGAAATGCAGGACGGCAGCAACCTGCAAGGACCGGTGAATACCAATGATGACGACTCAACCCACAATATGACAGCTGAGGAAACCTTGAGTAACAACAACAGCAACGCAGCCAATAAGGTAAACTCTTCTACCTGTAAACCTGTAGCAGCCTGCAGACCTGAAGTAGAATTACCTGCCCATTGTATAAATGCCCGTATTCAGTTTATGCAAGATCGAGCCCTCATTGGAAAATTTATGGGACTTTGGCCCACAGAAAGGGCTCTAAGACTCTGGATAAATAGAACATGGCAACCCAAAGGCAAAATAACCCTCTTAATAGGACCAAAAGGCTTCTTTACAGCCATCTTCAACTGCCTTGAAGACAGAAACAGGGTATTTGAGGGCGGACCTTACTTTTTCAACTCGGCAGGGCTTTTCCTCAGAGAATGGAAAGCCAGATTCAACCCAGATACAGAAGATCTAAGTTATTCCCCAGTCTGGATCCGATTGTACTCACTACCATGGGAGTACTGGGGAGAGGATTCGTTAAAAGCTCTTGGATCCGCGTTGGGTGACTTCGTCAAGGTAGCCGAAGAAACTAAAGCTAAAAGATACACAACCTATGCCTCCTATGCCAAAATATGTGTCTATATGGACTTGAAACAGCCTCTTCCAGACACAATACGCTTATTTCATGAAGATCGTGATTGGATCCAAGTCATAGACTACGAGCATGTCCCGTTTCGCTGCAGGCGGTGCCATACTCTGGGACATCTATTCAGAGACTGTCCCCTGAATATCACGACGGAGGCTCCAAGCAAACCAAATTCTCAAACCCAGGATGGGTTCACCAAAGTCACAAACAGAAGAAGGGGACATAAAAAGAATCCAACTGCTCAAAAAGGGAAAACAGAGACGGCTAAGAAATCTCAGCCGTCAACAAGCAATAGCTTTGAAACGTTAGCACAAGAAGACCAACTGGATATTCCTGGATCAAACTCAAAAACTGCCAACACTAACAAGCCAGAAGCATTATTGAAGAACCAAGAAAGTGGTAAAGCTACATCAAACAAGCCAGAAACGCTATTGAAGAACCAAGAGGGTGGGAAAGAATAGGTAGATACAGAGACTTGGACGAATCCGGATATGGATATTGATAACCCATTACACATAAAGAACAAAGGAAAAGAAGCAGAAAGTCACACGCAGGAGGTTCAGCTCATGGATGATGACAGTGAATCAATCGATGTAGGGGAACTGGACCTCCTTGGACTAGAGCAAGCTTGAAAATCAGGTAATTTTGATAAAATTCCTGAAACACAAGTTGATAATCTAGTAGAAATCTTGAAAAAAGCGCAAAAGAAATACTCACTTGGAATCCAGACAGGCAGCCAATGGGATGGAAAATTCATATATAAAGACAGCAAAAAAAGAGGCAGAAAGACTGTTCTAGAAAGAACAATTAAGATTGGAGAAGTTTTGGTGGACTCTGGCAGATATGCCAAACTCACCAAATATTTCAATACCAACCCCAAAGTTTCTCAATGAAGCTAATCTCCTGGAACATCAGAGGGCTGAATAGCCCCAGGAAAGGAAAATTACTCAAAAACTTGATCATGGAAGACAAACCAACCATCCTGTTTCTACAGGAAACAAAATGTAACTCAACAACCCTGGAAAGGATAGCAGCTACAGCTTGGCCAGGTGGACAAGTCACGACAGTAGATGCTCAAGGCGCCTCAGGAGGTTTGGCGATTCTCTAGGATGCAGGGAAAATACAACTAAATAATACTCATGCAAACAAAAATCTTATTCAAGCAGATTTCCATATAAGGGGCACAAATATACATGGTCATTTAACTAATGTTTACTTCCCCCAAGAAGGTCCTCAGAAAGCAGCTATCCTAGACAATATATCCCTGCTCAACGCCAATAGGCAGCATCCGCTCTGGATTTTGGGCGGCGATTTCAATATGATAGCCACAACAGAGGAAAAAAAAGGAGGCAGATGCAGGATCAATAGAGACGGCACCTTACTTAAAGATTTCATCCATCATAACTGGTTGATTGACATTACAACTGCAAATGGCCTATTTACCTGGACAAACAAGAGGGTTGCTCCTCTACAAATTGCGTCCCGTCTAGACAGATTCCTAGTATCTGACAATGCTGTACATCTTGGTGGAGAGTTTACAGCGCATATAATACCTTTCTCTGGATCTGACCATTGGCCAATAGAACTTCATTGGAATCGGCCGGGAAATAGCATAAAAAGACCATTTAGATTTGAAGCTTTCTGGCTCACTCACCCAGAATTTAAGGAGTTCATTCAGAATGCTTGGCAAAATAGCAACCCAACTGCGCCTACCAAAATGGCAAGATTCCAAAAAAAGCTGAAGATGCTCAAAGCTGAAATCAAAAGATGGAACACAAACACCTTTGGCCACATTCTAAAAGAGAAAGAGTGTATCATACAAGGAATAAAAAAGACGCAACAACAAATCATCTCAGAGGGACGCTCAGAAGAATTAGCTCACAAAGAACAAGAGATGGAAGGCAAACTTATAGAAAGGGAGAAACAGGAGGAGATATTATGGCGACAAAAATCCAGAATCAGATGGCTCAAGGAAGGAGAGAAAAACACCAAGTTCTTCCACAAATCGATAGTCCAAAGGAGAATGAGAAATCACATATCACAAATCATCAATACTCAGGGAGAAAAAGTGGAAACCCAGGAAGAGATTGAACAAGAATTCCTCCAATACTTCAAGGGGATGAGCCGGGAGCCCAATGCTAATAGAACTGAAGCCATAGAAGGTATCACGAGGCACATCCCGCGTCTCATAACAGAAGAGCAAAACTCTCTACTCATCAAGCCGGTTAGTATGCAGGAAGTGGAAACAGCTGCCAATTCCCTCAAAGCAGGTAAAGCTCCGGGTCCAGATGGATTCACGTCCAATTTCTTTCATTATTTCTGGGAGCTTATCAAATGGGAAGTCTGGCAAGTGGTAGAAGAATCCCGCACTATGAGATGGATGTATCCAGGACTGAATGCTACTTTCATAGCCTTAATCCCGAAGTCAGAGGAGTCCAATAAGCCTGATAAATACAGACCAATAGCTCTATGCAACATCATCTACAAGATCGTTTCGAAGGTGGTCGCGTTACGATTAAAGCCAGTGCTTCCTTTCATCATCTCACTAGAACAATCGGGATATGTGGAAGGGCGTCAAATCACAGATGGAATCATTCTCACCCATGAGATTATCCACTCCCTCAAGCAATCAAAAAAGCCAGGTATGCTTCTAAAAATCGATCTCTCGAAAGCTTTTGATAGCATAAGCTGGGAATACATGCAAAAAGTTTTAAAAGCTTTTGGATTTGATAACGCTTGGATTCGTTGGGTCAGCAGCCTTATCTCCTCAGCCTTTTTCTCCATCCTTATCAATGGCATTCCGACCTCAACTTTCCGCTCCTCTAGAGGCATAAGACAAGGGTACCCCCTCTCGCCTTTCCTTTTCATTATTATGGCGGAGGGGTTGGGCCGTTGCATTAAAAATGCTATTCAAGCTCAAGATCTCAAAGGCATAACCCTCCACCATGCCCCTACTGTTTCTCACCAGCAATTCGTCGATGACAATATGATTTTTGGATACCCCTCTGTCCATGAAGCCCGCACTCTAAACTCTATACTCAATCTCTTCTCCAAAGCTTCAGGAACTCTTATAAACAAAACCAAATCCCAGATTTTCTTCTTTAATACTCACCCAACCACCCAGCGTGCCATTGCTCGCATTCTCGGCTTCACAATTGCTTCTCTGCCCTCTAAATACCTAGGTGCTCCTCTCTTTGAATTCGCCAGGAAGCACTCTTCCTGGACCTCCCTTCTGGAAAATTTAGAAGCAAAGTTATCCCTCTGGACTCACCGCTCTCTAAATTTGGCCATTCGGGCAGTGCTTGTTAAAGCTGTTCTGCAATCAATGCCGCTGTACCTTTTTTCCATCCTGGCAGCTCCAAAATGGGTCCTCAAAGCAATTAAAAAGTTACAAAGAAATTTCCTATGGGGCAGCTCTGGTCCCAACCGGAAATGGGCTCTTGTCAAGTGGGAAAAAGCTTGCCTACCAAAAATGGGAGGAGGAATTGGACTACGGGATCCTGAACACAGTAACAACATCATGGGAGCAAAAATATGGTGGAAATGGCTAACATTTCCAGATACCCAATGGGCTCAAATATGGACGGCGAAATATGCCAACAATCTGCCACTGGAGGAGCGGGTAAGAATGACAGAAAACAGTAAAGGCTCCTCCATTTGGAACTCTGCAATTACAAACAAGGACCTTATTCAAAAGCATAGCTTTTGGGAAGTTAAGAATGGATGTCTGGCTCGATTCTGGACGGACTCTTGGCATCAATTTCCCTGCATAAACAACATCATCCAAGACATCCCCAATCAGGATCCCTTGCTACAGGAAAAAATCAATCAATTCTGGACCACCAATAATGCCTCAGATCATAGGGAATGGAAGGACACTAAGGCTATCTTACCTTATGGAGCAGCTGAGACCCAAGAAGCATTAGCAGAGGAGCTAAAAAAGAGAAGAATACTCAAGGAGGATGGCCCAGATTCACTACGTTGGGGTTATGAAGAAAAAGGAATGTTCACTTCCAAAGAAGCCTACCATATCCTTATAAAAGGAAATTACATAAAAGACAAAATATGGGAAAGGATCTGGCAACCTCCCATCTGGCCGAAGATCTCCACGTTTCTATGGCTGCTGGCGCATAACAGAATTCTTACCTGGGACAATCTCAGAAAGAGAAAATTTGTTGGACCCTCAATATGCCTCAACTGCAAAAATGAGGAGGAAACAGCAGCTCATCTTATGCACCTCTGTCCCCTCAGTCGCCGAATATGGGAAAAAATCTCTTTTCGCTGTCAGAAGGAAGTTACAGTCCAGGGTGATATAAATGCTACACGTCGATCATGGCCACAGCAGCCATATCAGTGTAAGATACTCAACGCTCTCTGGCATCTCATACCAGGTACAGTAATGTGGAATATATGGAAAGAAAGAAATAGGAGAGTGTTCAAAGACCAGGTTATGGATACGGAGCAAGTCTGGAATATTATCAAGCAGAACATTCAGGAGACTTTATTGCTCAAAGGCTGGTCCCAGGAGGATATCCCTTCAAATAACCAAGAGCAGGCAATTTGGAACAACTGGCTATTTCAAATAACCCCTCTCAACTCAGTCCAAGCAACCTCTGTCACGAAAATAGCTAAAACCATCACCACCTGGTCCCCTCCCCCCAAAGACACATACATCCTTAACTTTGATGGAGCCTCAAAAGGCAATCCAGGCATCACAGGCTATGGAGGAATTATAAGAAACTCTCAGGGAATCTCCCTTAAACTCTACTTTGGATCAATAGGATGGAACACTAACAATGCAGCAGAGCTGGAAGGATTATGGCAAGGACTTCAAAGTGCTCATCTTCAGAGTTTCTTCCCCCTTACTGTGGAGGGCGACTCTCAAATCCTAATTAACATGGCTATCAAAATTCAGCAAGGTTCCCCAGCTCAGAAGGTCAGTAAGAGTTGGAGACTAGCCACCAGACTTGAATCTCTCCAAACCTGGCTTCAGAATAACCAAGCCACCACTTTCAAGCACACCAGACGTGAAGGGAACAAAGTTGCTGACTTCTTAGCAAATCTTGGTGTAAAACATCGCAAGGAGCATCAGGAAGGGACCCCTCAGATCATCACTTCTGCTGTGGATCGAGCAACCTTCCAGGATTTACTTAACAGTGATATGCAGCTAGAAGCAAAGGAGCACCCGGATGCGGGTGACAAGTGGCAAGAGGTTGCCCATGTGATGGACACGCGAAGCCTTCCGCGGGAAGGCAACCTGTCCGGAGAGATATGAAAGCCATTAACTATGCATTGAATGGCATTCAATGCCATTTCCGCTGCCCAAGTTATCAAGGTATGCAGACAGAGGCAAACAGAATGTTGGGGTTCAGATTGACAGGCTCACCTGTTCAGGCAAGGGGTTTCGACTGTGGTTTTTATGAGAGAGAAGCTCTGCGAGCAGGGGTGAAGAGAGTTAGGGAGAGTAAGCCAAAAGGCCTTCCTGTGCACTGGTTCAGGAAGCCGAATTGGTTTAGAAGCAGTGGACGTTTTAAGAATTGGCCCCCATTATCATATTTCTACAAGGCAAAGCTTGTACAGAAAACTCAGCTAAATTTCTATCGCTCTAGGATGCCTCTCAGAGGCCATGCTTCACCCAGCAGGGGCAGACGTTCTGGCAAGAAGGCGGCCTCTAGGGGCAGAGGAACTCATACTCCACAGAGGATCTCACCGCTGACCTGTGTCTCGCCCAATTCTCCGAGCTCTGATGATTCAGACTCGGATGTCCTCAATTCTGTGCAGACGATTAGATTTAATTACACTCGCAGAAGCAACAAGCCAATTATTTCTGCATTCATCACAGTGGTTTTTTCAGAGGAAAATGATGAAATTGGCAAGGGCAAAGTAGTCTTCGAGGAGCAGGGGTCTAGTCCCACCAATTCCTCTCAGAGTCGCAGCCAGAAGGAAAGCTCCTACCTTCCCTCCTCACAGAGCAAACTCGAGGAGGAAAGCACTGGCTTTCATCCCAAGGAGCAAACTGAGGCTCTCAGAGAGATTTGCAGTCTTATGGACATGGAGACAAATAGTCCAGAGGCCAAGAAGATACCTGAGGATATCAAGAAGCCGGAACGCTTCTTTGGTGGCCGTCTGTACCCCGTCCTCCCTCCTGGTTTTCGATGCCAGGAGGACATTCCTAATGGCGTGGAAATTGAGTGTCTTCCGGACCCAGAGCATGAGGAGGCGGAATGGAAGGCCGAGCAGGAAGAGGCTATGCAGAGAGCTTATGTGGACCAGGCGAATGCAGAAGCTAATGAAGACCAGGCGAATGCAGAAGCTAAGCAGGCGTAAGGTAATCCTCATGAGGTTTTTGGTTTGCAGTTTTTGTACCAGGGAAACCTGTGTTCAGAACGTCCCTGTGCTTTTGTTGGCGGGTGGCAACCATGCCCACCCGGGCAGCGCCTAGCTTGCCACCGGGACTCAGGCGCCGTCGCCACCTGTTATCCGTCCGGCTAGTTCGACGTGTCAGCTCTCAGACATCTTGTTTATGTCCAGTCACTATTTTGTCTATGTTTTTGCAAGTTCCAGAATGTAATGTCTAAATTTGGTAAACTGGAATTGTATTGGTGGAACAGGCACTGTATCACGCCTGTATTCTCAGTGTTTGCTTGTCAAAACAGTCAGAGAGCAGTTCACATGCTCTCAGAGGTCTCGACCTCTTGTAAATATCTTTTCTTTTTCTTAATATAATAGTTTAAACTTTGCCCAAAAAAAAAAAAAAAAAAAAAAAAAAAATTATATATATATATATATATATATATATATATATATATTATTTAATATTAAAAAAATAAATTATTATCTTATCTAATCATTTTCGTTGTACCGTCCGGATAACGCCTACGAACATTGTTTCGAAATATTTGAAGTGAAAACCAAGACACTCTCCAATCATATCATATTTTGCCAAATTGTAGAGACATTTTAAAATTCGGCAGTCTGAACATTTGAAAATTGGTTCAGCCATTATGGAAGCTTTTTTTAGTTATGTGATATAATAATTTTAGGTGAAAAGTATTTTCAAATATATAAACGAGTTTAATCAATTTTTTTAATTATTAAAATTATAATTCTTAAAAATCTTTAAAAAGTTATAAGAAAAATCAACTTAAAAAATACCAAAAATATTAGGAGGTGTCTATAATATGATTTTTTGGAGATTCCGGTGATGGAATCCGGTGGAAGAAATTGAGGTTAAATCTTGATTTGTTGCAGTTAAAATTGTTTTTTAATTGCATATTTGGATTCAGCGCCCTGAAAAACCCCTGGGATGCTTTGATTGTGCAGAAACTAGCTATCAAACTTGTGATTCGAATAAATTGCTACTGGATTTTGACCAGAAAAACCCACCAGAAAAGCTTTCAGAAAGTCGCATTATAAACAACTGCAAAATATTATTCATTTAATAAAAAACTAGATGAATCTTCCATGTAGGTAAGTCATTCAATATAAAGAGATCTCCGTCCATAAAACCGTGATTGCACGATGTTTTTGTGGGTGACAAATTTTACTAATCATGGTTTTTTTATTTTTAAATGTGGGGACATTATTTTTTTAATGGTTAGTTATTTAAATTTTGTTTTAATCTAAAGATAATAGATTTAATTAAAAATTATATAATATTAATTTTTAAGAAACTTAAACATTTTAAATTTTTATTTTTTAATAAATTTTTATTTTTAATTAAATTTTAAATAAAATGATGTAGAAAATCTATTTTATCAATAAAAAGTTATTTGTTTATTTGTATGGTTAATATGAATAGTTTTTTTTTTAGAATTTATTACTCCAAAATATGGGTTGTTACTATTTTATTATTACACTAAGAACAATTATTTCATAAATATGATAAACAAGTCATTTGCATAATGTGTTAGGAGACTCGAATCTATGTAATTGGGTAAACAATTGTTTACCAAATCACTCTAGTTAAGATCTTTTGATCTTTTTTTCTTTTTTTTAATTGAGCTGAGAGGCTGATTCTACAATCTTGTGTGAGGGGATGTGTAAGTTTGTGATCTAAAATGATCATATGCCAAACCGATGTAGAATTGATTAATGCCATTAGTGCACTGGATATTAACTGAGAGTGCTTTTATCGTTAGAATTGCACGGAAATGAATGAATTAATGACAAAATAAAAACATAAGCAAGTTGTAATCAAAAGTGAAAACAACAAAAACATAGTGATACCAGACAGCAAGATTGATTATGGAGTTTGTCCCTGATGGACTACGTCTCCAGGTCTGCTTTCAAGATGGGCAACTACTTTATTATGATTGAATCTGAGGAGGTTGATTACATAGAAAATTGACCAGACTAATCTTCCACATAGGCACTTTTGGTCAATGTCACAAGAAAGCTCTCTGAATTAGCTTTCCAACATCTCTCTCCATTTCCAATTCCGACTCCCAATGTCCCTATTACACCAAAAACAAAATCGCCTATATCCTCCAAAATCTGCAGTCTAAAACTCAAAACCACTCTCTTCAATCTTCAATGAGCAAAACTATTTTTATAGCCCTCCAGATGCATTCTAAATCCTTAAGCTGACTTTAGGGATGCATAAGCTGAAATTAGGGTTTCTTTCCCTCGGTCTTGTCATGAAATAACATCCTAGGGATTGGTTACATGGTGGTTGCATTAACATAGCATCAAAAATCAATGAAAAACCCAAGATAAACTTTGGATATGTCATAACCTGCTGGGAGTCAGCTGATTGCGCAGATTTGGTTGACCAACCATGTGAATAGGCTTCTGTCTAACCACAGGCAGGCACCTCTCTGGTGGTTCCGACATAAACACCTGGCAGACAACTATCTATAGTTTTCTTGCTCACATGCTAACCGAAACTCTGGCAACTCTTATGGTTAGTCTAACTGCCTCCCCACTTCGCGGTCCCGATGATGGTTAACATTTGTTCACATGTCAACTAACCCTGACAGCTATCCCCGCCTGACTGTGACTATCCATCCAAGCGGCATAGATGACACCCCTGCCTATGGTCTTCTGCCTTGTTCACATGAACTACTCTGCAGTTTAGTTCCATGGTTAAGTCCTCATGGTTTAGGACTGTGTTTTATGTTTTATAATGTTTTAATATGGTTTACATAGTTGTTAATGTAACATGGACCAAAAGGGCTGAACTTTAGGATTTATGTATTGTAATGTTTATACAATGGTATGAGAGATTTGTAGATTAGGTTTTTAATGCATGGTTTAGGTTTTTAGGTATAGTTTATGGTTTTTGGTGTTAGGGTTTGTCATTATGTTTTAAGCATAGGTTTTAGCAATGATCCATCTGTTCCTTTTAAAAAAACCCATTTGTAACATTTGTCACAATGTGACAAAAACCCCACATGACGATACACATGAACCAAAACACTGAATCGACACGGGATAGAAATGAAAATTGAATGCTGACAACAAACATGAGTCGACAACCAAAACCTGATGGAACTGACGACAATCACATGTCGACGATCAGGTACAAAACCCTATCCTTCGAACACCATGAAAACCATTGACATCACCAAACAACCTGAACCATAAACTTCATTATCAAAGTTGAAGACACTGGAAATTGAACCTGTGCAACTCATATGACAAGATCCTCGTGGATCAATCGTCTCCACATGAAAGTTTTTGGACCACAAAAGTTTGACTTAAACAAATAGTAAATGAGGGTAGAGTTCCCTCACTCTCCACCTTTCCTTGATGATGTACCAATATGTTCGATCAACCACCTGAAAGTGATGACCCTATTGATGTTGAACATGGCACATTTGGAATAAGTGACCTATTCCATCCATCTGTAGTATGCAGAACTTGTGAAGATGGTTAAACAACCTGTTATGAACATGGAAATTGACTTCTTTCCATGAAGTACCATGAATTAGTGACACATACACATCTTTGAAAACAATCTCTACATGATATTGTTCACTACTATTGACATGTATTAACAATTTATTTTGCGGAATGACAAAGACAATCAAAGACATTTTTGAAATCATACCAACTATTCGACTTGATATACTTTCCTAATTCTTGATTACTAAGTGAACTTGTTGCAATAAACCCATCAAATTGTAATGTGAAGAGTGATGTAATTCAGTTTGACTTTGAAAGTATTGAAATGTTGGATGATTTATTTGAGTCATTGTTTCTTCATTCATTAAATGATGTTTCCATTGATTAGCACTTTCTGTTGATGCATAAGTTTCCCTTATATGTATTGGATACTTTGACACTGCTTTAGTAAAGGCATTGATATGAAAACAAATAGGCTTCCCCTCCACTTGAAAAGAGTTTTCCAAATTGTTTGAAACATGAAATGGTGACACAATACAAGAGAAATTTAACACTGACTTTCCCCAATACTGACCTGCATCCCTCTCATTGTTAACTTCCAAACCTAGACCGAATTGATTCATTCTGACACTAGGAAGAGGAGCTTTAGGCATCAACTATAATTCATGTTGTATTCCCTACTTATGTGTTGGCATTATGGCACAGGTGTTGTCCTTGATGGCAACCTTCTTTGGTAACAGATCTCAGTTCAGGCACTCAGAAAGTAGAAAAAGACATATACGCAGGTTCATCTAGACTAAGGCGCGTATGCATGCAGGTTATACATTAAAAAAGTGCGTATATGTTGGTGATCATCCTTTTGGTCCATGGCAGTTAGATCTTGGAACTTGAACCTATGTTTTGGACCATGGCATCTCGTCAGATGTGTCGATCCCTAGTTTTGGGTTCATGGTATTGAAATGTTATGGTTTTGGACCATGGTATTGGGGAAGGCCTAAGACTATAAAAGAGGAAGGAGATCTTGTGACAAATTACCATCTGAATTATTATTGAAGATCTGACAAAGTTCTAGAGCTGGTATATTGGGTGGTGATGCAGATCTGGATCTGAAGGAAGGAGGAACCTTAGCGCAAAAGGAAGGATAAGTTCTATTCATGGGTCATAATCTTTAAGCCTGAATGATAATATCTTTGTATGATTTTGATCTACAAGATGTGGCGCTTGTCTGATCTATAAGTCTGATAATCTGGGTTAATTAGAGATTGAATATCTGGAAGAGCGTGTTGTCTTTTATAGATCTGTACGTAGGTTTAGTAAAGCGAGGGCGCGTATAAACGCAATTTAGGTGAAGTAAAGACGCGTATACGCAGGTTGTTCCATACACAGATGCGTATGCACGCAAGTTGCAGACTGTTGAAATTGCGTATATGCTTTAAGTTGTGATCTAGCTGTTTCTGCTTATTGCTGCTATGTTCTGGATTCTGTTGTGTGGTTTCTGGTACTGTGTTTGGGTACAGCTGGCAGAGGAGTATCTACTTAACTTCAGATCTAGTTGGTGAAAAGGAGTTTGGTTGAAGAAGAATTTCTTGATGACTGTTTGATGTTCATCGATCCAGTCTGAAAATTGATGAAACGTGGTCCCGGGAAGAAAGAGAAGGTTGTAGCCTTCTGTAGGCCAGCACCTATGTACTAGTATCTTGGCTAGTGCAAGAGCTAAGAGGGTTGTAGCTCCCTTCCAGGAGAGCTGGAAAATGAGAGAGAGTTGTAGCTCTCTGTAGGTTGCAGCCTGCATACTGGTAAAGGACTGCACCAGTACATTGTAAACAGAAGTTTCTAATTTAAAGAAAGATAGAGACGAATTGCAGCAGGTGGTTTTCACCCACATTGGGT